>JAVIXY010000090.1:0-27708 GCA_033030565.1 Fusarium nematophilum
TACTGAGCTGGACACCTTCTACCGGTCAAGGGGATATCCTCGATTTCAATCATATCCAGTGCGCAGAAAGCTTAAAAAGTAGGGCCCTGACTTAGGATTACAGCACGGTACGTACTCACCGGATAGAGCTAGTGACTAAGCAGAAAGTGACCCACGCAAGCCTTAGTCTTTGTTGAGGCCTTGACCGATCTCCCAGCATCCATGTGAGATGGTGGAGATGGGACCGATCCCGATCGCCGGAGCATATCTCCGGGGCCTGGGGGTCAAAGAACTCCGTCGGCAGATTCTTGCAAATACTGGGTTGCTCATAGGTCAATCGGGAGTGCTCCTGGTGATTAATGACGATATGGACTTGAAGATTGTCCGCGGCCCATCCCGTTTGGTGACACTTCCCCGCTCGTCAAGAGGACGAACGCATTTGTGACGTAAACTTAACGTGCCATTGAGTATCATAGGGGGTTTCTGACCTTGGTATAAGATGACGGGTATGGGAAGTTGTGAATGGCGCTCGGATTCATTCAACTGAGACTCGCACGAGATGGCTGAGAAAATCACCGGGACTATCAAGCACGCAGTCATGGGTTCCAAGGACGACAAGATCGACCAGCTAAAGACCAATACGGTCCAGCCGGACGAAGAGTCGAGAATCACCTCCGACTTTGGCACCAAGCAGAGCAACACAGACAACTGGCTCCGTGTCAACCGGGAGGACCAGACGGGGCCTATGCTCCTGGAAGATCCATTCGGTCGCGAAAAGGTATGTATTAACATCCACATTCATAGAAACGACACTCACATTCTAGATCCACCGCTTCGACCATGAACGCATCCCCGAACGAGTCGTCCACGCCCGAGGCTCCGGCGCCTTCGGGACATTCACTCTCCACACCTCCGCCTCGGACGTCACCCACGCGGGCATCCTCACCGACACGTCCCGCTCGACGCCCCTCTTCGTGCGCTTCTCCACCGTCCTCGGCAGCCGTGGCTCTGCAGACACGGTCCGCGACGTGCGTGGCTTTGCCGTAAAGTTCTACACCGAGGAGGGCAACTGGGATATTGTGGGCAACAACATGCCCGTCTTCTTCATCCAGGACGCCATCAAGTTCCCGGACCTGATCCACGCGGGGAAGCCCGAGCCGGACACCGAGGTTCCTCAGGCGCAGTCGGCGCACAACAACTTCTGGGACTTTATGTACATGCACTCCGAGGCCACGCACATGTACTTCTGGACCATGTCCGACAGGGCGATTCCCCGATCGTTTCGCATGATGCAGGGGTTCGGGGTAAACACTTACACGCTTGTCAACGACAAGGGCGAACGGCACTTTGTAAAGTTCCATTTCACGCCCGAGCTCGGTGTTCACTCTCTTGTGTGGGATGAGGCGCTCAAGCTCGCGGGTCAGGACCCCGACTTTCATCGCAAGGATCTTGCCGAGGCGATTGAGAACGGGGCTTATCCGAAGTGGAAGTTTGGGATCCAGGTTATACCCGAGGGGAAAGAGCATGATTTCGACTTTGACGTTCTGGATGCGACAAAGGTGTGGCCTGAGGACCTTGTTCCTGTGAGGTATATCGGCGAGCTGGAACTCAACCGCAACGTCGACGAGTTCTTCACCCAGACTGAGCAGGTTGCCTTCTGTACCAGCCATGTCGTTCCTGGTATTGGATTCTCGGACGATCCTCTCCTGCAGGGCAGAAACTTTTCCTACTCTGATACGCAACTTAGTCGACTCGGCGTCAACTGGCAGGAATTGCCGATAAACAGACCCGTCTGCCCTGTCATGAACTTCAACCGCGACGGCGCCATGAGACACACCATAGCCAAGGGCAAGGTCAACTACTGGCCGAACAGATTCGAGCACCAGCCCGCAGCTACTAATGAAGAAGGAGGTTACATCGACCATCCGCAAAAGGTGCAAGGCATCAAGGAGCGTGCTCTGAGCGCCAAGTTCAAGGACCACACCTCCCAAGCTCAACTCTTTTACAACTCCCTCTCAGAACCTGAAAAGGCCCACCTCCAAGCCGCGCTGTCATTCGAGCTAGATCACTGCGACGAGCTCATCGTCTATGAACGACTAACCCAGCGCCTTGCCGAGATTGATGGCGGTCTCGCAGAGATAGTGTCCAACATGGTCGGAGGCAAGAAACCTCAAGGCGGTCGACCAAACGCCGGCAAGACAGCCAAGAACCTCAGCCAGATGGACTTCCTCCCGTCAACCCCCACGATAGCCACGCGCCGCATCGCCATCATCATCGCAGACGGGTACGACCCCATAGCCTTCAACGCCGTGCACGCCGCCATCAAGGCCCAGGGCGCCCTCCCGCTCGTCCTCGCCCCCCGCCGCTCCGCCATCTTCTCCTCCAAGGAGGACCCCTCAAAGGACAAGGGCGTCATCCCAGACCACCACCTCGAGGGCCAGCGCAGCACCATGTTCGACGCCCTCTTCATCCCCGGCGGGGAAAAGTCCATCCAGACGCTGGCCAAGAACGGCCGCGCGCTGCACTACATCCGCGAGGCGTTTGGACACCTCAAGGCCATTGGCGGGACGGGAAAAGCAGTCCAGCTGATTGAGAATGCGATCGAGTTGCCAGAGGTTGCGCTGTCAGGGGAGGACGATGGGAATGTGGTGGAGAGTTATGGGGTTGTTACGCTGAGGAGCGTGGAGCCGGAGAGTCTGAAAGAGGTGGTGGATGTTGCGAAGAGTGCGAAGGGGTTTTTGGAACAGTTCTTTTATGCGGTTAGCCAGCATCGGTGCTGGCAGAGGGAGTTGGATGGGTTGAATGCGATGGTGGCGTATTGATGGCTGGATGGGAACATGAATTGTAAAAGTTGAGGACTTTATATGTACACTTCCAACTACCGTAGCTGATGAGTTCGAGCATAATACTCGTCTGTATGAGAATATGGGTTATAAAAAAATCGACTACAACTTGACAAGGACACTTCCGACAGCTGTGTTGATATCGGGCCATCATGATGATGTGAAAAATAAAAAATAAAAATACCTGTGTTCTTTATCATTGTGGAAGTAATTCGCCCTGAAGGAGTAAGAAGCAGTTGACATAATACACTTCCAACTACCTTATCTGATCAGATCGAGCGAAGAACTCATCCGTATACCTCCCATTCTCCCCTCTCCCGTCCTCTTCAACGTCCGCCTCTCGAACATCCGCCAAGTACCTGTCAAACTTATCCGCAACAGTGATCGCCCGCTTGAGATGCGAGAACGTCATCTTCCTCTTCATGTACTTTGCCAATTGCCGTGCCGTCGTGATCGAGTTGCGGATCTGCCGTCCGTTCATGGGATACTCTGCCAACTCATCTAGATGTAGCACAAGGTCGTCAAAGTCGATGCTGTCGTGCTCGCCTAGGCCCTTGAGTCTGTCAAAGAAGTTCCTCCAAATCTGTTTGCGTTGATAGTCCTTCAATTTCTCGTAACGCAGGGCCAGCTGGATTCGTGATTTGAAGGCTTCATCAAAGGTTCCGACACGGTTCGTCGTGAGGATCAAGATGCCTTCGTAGTACTCGAGGGCGCGTAGAAAGACGGACACAAGGGCGTTTCGCTTCAGGTCTTGCAGCGTGCGCTGCTCAAGAAAGACCTCGGCTTCGTCGAGGAGTACGACGCAATCCCAGATCTTGCCCAGGTGGAAGACGGACTCGAGATACTTCTCAACGGCCTCAGGTTCCGTGCCGATGTCGCCGCAGGTGACCGTGTAGAGAGGCTTTCTCGCTATCTCGGCGACAGACTCGGCCGTGAATGTCTTGCCTGTGCCAGGCGGGCCATGCAGCAGCATGATGAGGCCATTTCCCTTGTTGTCAATAAGGTCTGTACCTTTCTCGGCATCGAGTTGATTTGTTACAAGGGCTAGAATGAGTTCCTTCATATCCTCATCGGCCACGAGGTTGCTGAAGGCCCCCTCGTTCCAGGTGACATCCCGTATCCGGTCGACCTTGAGGTCGGCTATTCGACAAGTCAGCCAGGGATATCTTGTGGCCTAATAAAATTCGCTTACTCCACTTTTTACGGCGTAAATCAAAGCCAGGAATCTTTGTTGGGAACAAGTATATCTCGGGTGCCTTGGGCTCGCTACCATCCGTGGACAACTCTTCCTTGTTTCTTCTGTCTTGAGTCATAGCCGAGTATTCGCTTTTGGGATGAAGCTCTTCATATGTGCGGCAGTCGATCATGAATCGTTGTCCCTTGGCCCTACTTGAGCAATCTTGCCGCGAGGCACAAAGGCCCCTGAAGGATGGGTTGAATTGAACTTACCTCGTACAAGACAAAACGCTTGTTTCGGCATTTCCAGAATGTACTCCCTCGTCGGCGTAGTGTATCTTGCACCTCATGGCTCGCATACTTTAGCAACACCACGTCCAAGCTTGCAATGTCCACTTCATTGTCAGATTCGGGCCCAAACCCGAGGCCCATCGCTTCATTGACCCAAAAAAAGTCGCCTGCGTAAGAGAAAGACTGCGTACCGACAAGAAAGAGACAGTCTTTATTCCGCTGGGACTTAGCCACCCGCCCGACGTTTTTGCTTTCATAACTCGGAGTTAATTTGTCCTCATCTGGATATGGGAAGCTGGTAGCAATATGCCCTCTAGGAATGTCTCTAATGCCCGAGACGAGCACATCTCCCGGCCGTATGAGATACTCGACGGATGATCTGGAGACCTTGCCCCTGGAGAATTGATCACTGATTTTATCGTAAAAGGAACCGTAATTGCCTTCGATCCAGCCAACGAGTTTCGTTACCAAATTTGCCTGCCGCTCTGGCAATCCCTGGATTCTGGGCGACTTTCGGCAATGATACCACCATGTGTAGGGAGTAGGGAGGGTCCTCGTCACGCTTAATAACCTTGAATAGCCGGTGTAGGAGGACTGGTACTGCGCGAAAAAGGCCATCATAGCTTCGACCATCTCCTCAGATGCTAGCATGACGTTCTGACTCGCCGGTTCTGGGATGGGAAGGGGATCGTTGTTCGTCACGGCAGCCTCCACTGCAGAGCGTTGGTGCTCCACCGTGTACTTTTTTAACACAATAAATGAAATATTGTGTTTCTCAGCGTAGCCCCGTAGATCCTGAACTGGGTGACGGCATCGCAAAGTAGGGCACTTCCCAGGATCGCCATGCATCTCCCAGCCTGGCTCTGATAGGTATGATGTCGTAATATCAGGCCTTCCATCCGGCGAATCGATAAGATGGAAAGTCTGAACATTAATGGATGAAGGATCGGTGGTATCCTGACGCAAGCCGCGGTTTTCGACTTCCAACTCCTTTATGCGTTGCATCAGATTCTGCAGGATGGCCGGATCGGCTAGGGGATCGGGATCGGGTGCGAAACTCGCGGCAGAGTCGGGCTCGAAGTTTCCATGTTGAAAGGAGGAAGTGTTTTGAGGTGGGATTGTGATCCCAGGAGGCGCGAACGTAGTCGGTTGAGGTTGGATTACACCAGACGTGGCCCGAGGATGGGAGGTCTTCTCCAACCTGTGCTGAGGCCGCACCCAGCCTCCCTTTGAAGCCTCTCTGTCGTGAGTATCGGGATAAATACCCTGTAACATCTGATCCAACTGTGCGTCGCTTAGCTCTGGGGCCCGGTGAGGAGCCATTGCAGGGCGAGCTGAGGGCTGCGTGAATCTCCACGGCGGCACCTCAATCCCGTCGACCTTAGAAAGCTTGTCGATTGCAGCAAGCTTCGCCCTGTAATTATTCCCTATCGCATCCTCCGAGATGGTATAAGGTGTTTTAGTTGGGTTGCTCTCAGCTTCGGACTCTTCACTCTCAGAGGGTTCCAGGACTGGCCGCCGTATAGGACTTGTCGCGATGGTTTCGCGAGGCCGAACGATGCCCTGCTCGGCCTGGCCAGCTACCACCTGCCTTCCATACTGGATATGAGCGGCAGCGGTGCCACGACGCCTTGGGTCAACGACCCAGCCGTCAATGGTGGGGTTCTGGTCTGATGCCGGATGCTCGGCCATCTTTTGGGAGTCGCTGGCGGAATCATCCATCTTGGCCGCGGGTTGCGAAGGAGCGGGCGATACTTCTACAACGAAGAGGATTTGAAATGAGGTTAAAGTCCCCCCGGTCACTCGCAGGCAAGCAGATCAGGCTGAGGCTGAGCCCCCTCAGCGACCCATCAGAGAACCCTTTGGAAGCGGCTTGAAAGTCTCGTCACGATTGGTCCAGGTGATTCATGCTGCATATGCCAAGCTGGTTGCACAGCCGCCAAATGATTCCGTGTGTTTACGCAGCCTGGTCGCTCAATTTTCCAGAGTCACGGCGCGAAACCCACACCACCCGCTACTATTTCTCTCAAATGTCCCTCCACGGAACACTCGATTCGTGGTATCTGGGGGACGGCCAGGGTGAGCCATGACTGCGTGAGCGTCAACGGTGATACTAAGTGTCATCAGTCGGACCAGCCATTGAGAAAGATGCCTTCAAATCCGTTAAGAAGCACTTTCAACAGAGCAGCAGCTTAACCGACCAAGAGAAAGTTCTTCTAGATAGCACAAACTCTGTCGAGGATGTTCAGAAGACAGTGGCCGACCTCATCGCCAAGCATGCGGCCAAGAGCGAGTTGTCCAAGACACGGAAATGGCTCCAACGAGCATCCGAGATAATGTGCTATTACAGCAAAGTCTTTGATGTCTTGATTCAGCACCACGCAGAGTATGCATCTTTGGTTTGGGGAGTTATGAAGCTATTGTTCATGGTAAGCTGGCCGACTTCCCACAGCGCTCTAGGTGACTGGGGCTGATTCCTAACACTCCTATAATAGAGCGCAGGGAACCACGGGGAGACACTCAAGCTATTAGCCAAGTCTCTTGTCGAGGTGGCTGAAAGGCTTCCAGGAATCGGTATCGTGTCCGAGCTATATCCAACCAAGGATATGCGACTCGCAGTCGAAAGCCTCTACTCTGGCATTCTAGAGTTCCTCCTCATGGCTCACTCGTGGTGCAATGAATCCAAATTCAGCCATTTCTGCCACAGCTTCACACGACCTCATGAGCTCCGCTACAGAGACCTATTGGAACGAATTGAGAATTGCTCCAAGAGCATCAATGAGCTGGCTACTGTAGGCTCACAGGCCGAGCTTCGTGTCATGCGCAAAACTCAGTCAGTGAAACTCAATGATATACTTTCGACGCTGAAGTCATCAGAGGATGATCGAAAGACCCAGCTGGATGGCCTCAGTTGCGCAGTATCAAGACTCGAAGCTTCAAGCAGAGAGCATGATGACAAGTTGAACCTCATCATCCGGTATTTGGAAGCGTCAGGATCGACGGTGAATGACCTGTTGACGAAGATAGAGAGTAAGGATCCTCGGCAAAGTCATTCATTTGTGCTAACATTCACAAAGCCTTCCATTCCATTCAGACAAGTGCTCAGCTAGATACAAACCAGCAGCTGTCAGATATACAGCTCTCTCAGGCCCTATCGACCTTTGCACAAATCTTTGAAGACCCAGATCAATGCTACAAGCACCATCTCTTCCTTCGCAACCGACGAGCCTGTGGGCGCGGCCCTGCGGCGTCAACCAATGAGTTCTGGCTATCTCCAAAGCTCGCCAAGTGGTCTTCGGCTCAGAACTCCTCACTGGCAATCATCAGAGGTTCCTTCGCATCTCGATCGCCTATTGTCGATTTCGGCGTTGATGTGATACAGACTCTCGTCTCATCCGCCGTCCCGACCCTCTGGGCCTTGAAAAGCACTCAATCATCTAGGCAGGGCTCTCTATTGAGCACGACCGACCTGATGAAGTACCTCACATTTCAAGCACTGCGGCTGAGTGGAGCAGTCAAGTCGGAAAAGCAGCTGTCGCTACGCTACTCTCAACTTCACATCGCGAGGACGTTGAGGGAGTGGCTTGCTTTGTTCGGCCAGGTCATCGGAGGCTTAGGAGGTCAGATCTACCTTGTAGTGGACTTGGCGACAGTGCGTTCCTCGCTTGAGGGAGAAGATGGCCTCAACTTCATGAAAGAGCTCAGCAAGGTTTCCAACAAAGGGTTGGGGCCAAACGTTAAGATTGTCATGCTTGCCTATGAAGCGGAGTGGTTCAAGCTTATACCCAAAGAGGCCACTCAACACATCATCTCGGTGAAAGCCATGAAGGCGAGACGGCCACAGGGGAAGGATATGCGCAATGCGGTGAATACGCGGGTCCTGGCGAGCTACCGTGGGAGGCAGGGACAGAGTCGAGGAAGTACAAGGCGATCCGTCAGGTAGGATACCTCTTTCTGGCAGTAACTCGGGCTCTCAAATATGGAGCCTAGGCGTTATGAAACTCTCTTTTGCAACTTCACGGTTGAGTTGGCCCTTGCTGCTGCTGCCACCAGAGTTCGGCCTCGCATTTCGACTGTCGTTTCCCTCCCCTGGCAGGCCTCGTTTAGACAGTCCTCTTATCTCATTTACAAAGCTCCTGAGGTCTCTACTCTTCTCACCTGCAGCAGAGAGAAAAACATGCATGTCCCGAGGGACCGCGTCGCTATCACATCCCTATCTGCATGTTCGACTAGAGCATCATTCCCTTCTTCAACCCAGAACACCAGAAGACTATGACTGGATGTTGAATAACTATTCCATTTCGTTGTTAATTTCGGTTTTCAACACCTTATCTGTTCTGGTAAGTCGCTAACAAGCACGTCTTCACCTAGACAAGTCACGATCTAACTTCGCACAGAACCCTTGGCCACACGAGCCACCATCTACGGTCATTCTTCAACCTTGTTAGCAAATTTACAACTCCTGCTTTTTAAAGATGAGATCCAAGCCCCGCGGTCGGAATTCCCTCTTCTCTTCCATCAGCGCCCTCGGCTATTACGTCCAATCCGATATCCTCGGCATCCCTCAAAGATTCGGCGTATTCTCGCCCGGCCCTCCCCGTCTCCAGGCCCTTCAGGCTTCCCTTTTTACGACCCTGGCCATCACTCTCAGTGTGGAGTTCTGTCTGTCGAGTACCCTCGTTATAGCGCTGTATCATCGGAATGGACCATGGGTGACTTGTTTGCTGGCAACTAGCGGCCTGAGAGGTGGCATACATGGACTTCTCTGGGCTTGGATGTGTCACTGAGTGCAATTTTTCTTTAGACTTGTTTTGAGAATAGTGGATGTCTGAAGCTATAACATTTGCTCCAATTCTTGGCTACTGATCGACGTGGAGGTCAGGGATGTAGCCGCACAACATCGCCATCTTGGGCGACCCTTCACGACAGGATATCATTGAATTTTAGGGTTTAAGCATATCTTCGAGCATTTCTATTGCCACCCGTGCACTTTCGAGTTTTCTTAGGCAGCGTTTCCTCCATCTTTACTTGTCCTCTTTCTTATCCCGCGGCCAGGCACACGGACCTGATGCCCTATTCCCTCGTATGGATAGCCTTGACCTTTGATGATAAGAATATATACCTTTCTATGTGTGCCAATGACCCGGAAATTTTGATGTGTCACTTGACGATCTGTGTGATATCCCAGATTAGGGCTGGTGTATGCTTAATCATCGCCATGCAGGCTAGACCATGAAGTTCCTCAAACCTATCTCACGATACCGGGAGGAGGAGAAAATCACTGCAGCACAACCTCCTCTGCCTCAAACTTTGAGAAATTTTTCTACAGTCTCATATTAGATGCAATACCACAACCTAACATCATCCTGGGTTCAAGGGACATAAGTGCGGTTGCGAGTTCAGCTTGGCTGCGGGGGACTGAACTAACGTGCCGAAGTTGAGGTGACTGTATAGCCAAGGAGACTATCGAAACGGCCATGGGAACCAATAATGAAACGACAGATAAAGCGGCACGTGGACTCTTTTCCCACTAGATCGGGCTTCTGCATATAAGAAATGCCCTTTGCTGGATCCCCTGTGCCCCAACTCTTCTCCTCCATCATCATTTTTGCACTCGACTTCAGTTATCTGATCTTCGATACTTAACTGATCAACCAACAATGTCACCTGCATCCTCAACATCAATCCAGATGCAATCTCGTTCCCAGGATGATGATAGTCATCTATCCACCGAACCCTTCCCGGCATCAGGCACTCCCGGTGAACCTGGGCTGGGCAGTATCCACCTGGAAGACGATCAGCGGGCCAACTTGACAACTATCGAGCCGGTGGCTCCTGATGGAGGATACGGTTGGGTCTGCACATTCGCAGTCTTTCTTATCAATACCCACACATGGGGCATCAACAGTGTGAGTTACCAACCCAATCGTCTCGATCACCTGCTTATCGTCTCCAGTCCTGGGCCGTTATCATGGCACATTTCCTAGCCCACCCAAACATCATTGAAGGTTCCCACATCCAATACGGCTTCATAGGAGGTCTTTCCATTTCTCAGGCCCTGTTCATCTCCCCAATCATCCCATCCATCCGTAGAACCATCGGCACGCGATGGACTCTACTCATAGGCACCGCTCTCGTATCCATCTCCCTCTTCACCTCGTCCTTCGCCACCCAAGTCTGGCATCTCTTCCTCAGCCAGGGCTTCTGCTTCGGCTGGGGAATGGGTCTCGCCTACATCACAGCCATGTCTGTCCTACCGTCCTGGTTCTCAGGACACCGCAGCCTATCCGTCGGGTTGTCTACTTCAGGCGCTGGTATCGGTGGGTTGCTGTACAGTCTGGCAACTAATGCACTCATCGAGAGTGTGGGTATAGGATGGACATATCGGATTCTTTCTCTTTGTGCCCTCGTGGCTAATCTGTCATCCTCCTTCTTGCTCAAGGAACTGGGCGGCAGGGCAGAAATTGAGCCCGAGCTGCGATTCGACCCGCGAGATTTCAAGCGTTACGAAGTCATGCTCATCATCTTCTGGGGCTTCGTAACCGACCTTGGGTACATCATTCTGCTCTATTCTCTTCCGAGTTACGCCGCCTCCATTGGCCTCACGTCGACGCAGGGGTCGATCGCCAACGCTCTTCTCGGCCTTGGTCTCGCATTGGGTCGCCCCCTGATCGGATACTTTAGCGACACCCTGGGACGGATCAACATAGCAGGCTCCATGACCCTCCTGTGCGCTATCTGCTGCTTCGCTCTCTGGATCCCCGCAAAGTCTTTTGTTCCCTTGCTTCTCTTTGCCCTTCCCGCCGGCGCCCTCTGCGGCACTTTCTGGAGCACCGTCACCCCCGTTGTGGCAGAGGTCGTCGGCGTCCAGAAACTAGCGAGCATCTTCTCCGTGATCTGTCTCTCGCTGGCTCTGCCGACGACCTTTGCCGACGCTATCGCCAAGGCCATGCTTAAAGACGAGAGCCAGCATGTCTTTTTGAGCGTGCAGGTGTTTGTAGGGTTCACGTTCCTCACTGGGGCTCTGAGTCTCTGGGTGTTGAGAGGGTTGCGGGTGTCGTATGTGGAGGCGGAGAGACAAGGAAGCTCTGCTACTCACTTGAGGTTGAACTGGCAGCAGGAACTTTGGGGAATAGGGCGGTTCCTGTTTACTCGGGGTCGGTTCTAAGCTTGACATGGTCCGTAAAGGTAATTCGTAACAGGCTGGGATGGCTGAGAAGTATCCAACTGGCACTTCCTAGCTGGACCAGAGTCGGGACTGTATTTCAGCGGTATTCATGGTTTCTATCAACTACTCCATCCTCTGAAGCTGCTCTTGTATTTACTCCTACCAAAGCCCTCAGAGCTTCACACTATTCGAGGTTCCCTCTCATGCAAATCCAACGCAAGGGGCACATCCGACGCGCCCCCCGTCCCCTGCCTCCCAGAGCTGAGAATAGAAAGGCGAGCAAAGTCCACGAACCACACCCCAACACGCCTAAACACCCCAGGGCCTTTCTCCACGAGAACGAGGCCCCTGGACTCGGTGTACCTCTCCGTGTTCCTCAACAGTTCGACAATCCACACGTCTTCCAAGTCGCCCTCGGTCGTGTCGGCATAAAAGTCCAAATACATGTCAGTACCGCGCACAGACAGAACAAGACCATCCAGATCCTCGCCGAAGACCAGCCGGTGTGATCCTGCCCAGCCGCGGATTCTGATCTCGCCCGATCGGATGGCGCCGTACCGCGCGTCGGGATCCAGCAGCTCGACGTTCCACCCCAGGATCTCAACCGTGCTCACCCAGTTGGTGAAATATCGGAATGAGATGGGCCCGTCGATGGACGCCCACGACCATGACGGTGCCCGATAAGGCGGTCGCGGCTACTAGGGCATCTCGTAGTCGTATTGCCATGCGAGACCGTTGACCAGGTCGTTGGCCAGCAGGCCACAGACGTACTCCGTCCCCAGCTGCTTCCCTATCGCTCTCCCCACGGCGTCGATGGCGACGTACCGGTCGTTCGGGTCCGAGAGCTTGCGGCTGGTGTACTCTTTGAGGAGCGACCGCCACACCCCGGCGTCGATGCTATGCGGGAACGCGAACAGTTCCATTGCGCCCTCGACGAGAGGCCTTGACACTCCGTCGGCTGGGCAGCCGCCGTCACAGTATCTCTGGGATATGCACATCCAGTACAACTGCTCCGAAGAATAGTAGAGGATTCGCCTGGACAGAACATGCTCCTGCAGCGTCCATGCGCGAGCGTTGATAGGGTCCTTCCGCCTCTTACTACCGGAAGACCAGTCTTCTGTAGCAACGTACGCGGTTTCCGGCGGTCCCGCTTCGTGTTGGAACGGGACGTGAGCGACTATTCTGCCCCTGTCATGCCACTCACGGGGTCCAAGGAAGCCGCCGTCAGAGGTCCCGGCGGCGGCAGCCGAGATGGTCACCTCGGCTCCGCGGTAGATGTCCGCCATCTTCCGCAGCTCCCTCGCCATGTCGAAGCTGTCGTCCTGGATGATGCATAGTGCGTCGACCCAGAGGTAGGACACTCCATCGAATTCCCGGACAACTCTTATGGCGTCTTGAATGGACTGCGGCAAGCTGGCGACTTTGATGGAGCCCTCGTAGTCTGCCAGTCTCGCCTTTGTGAGCTTGCACGGCTGATCGCCGCCCCAGCAATAACTCAGTGCGGCGTAGCTGCAGTGCTCTTGGGGAGAAATCAGACGGACCGCTGCCTCTTCTTGGTCGAGCTTCAGAAGCCTGGTGGGGGCTTCACCCTCTTCAGCTAGAGAACAGTTTGAGTGGTTTTTCTGGCAGTCTGCGAGCCAGCCACGGGCCCTGGACAGACTTGAATCGGACCCGGGAGTCATTTTCGGCAGGTATCTCTTCAAGATACTCGCTATTGGATCCTCTGTTCAGTGTTAGTTGCCCGGCGTGTGCATGACCTGGGAAAGCCCCATTACCTTCCCGAGCAAGCATATAAAACCGCTGGTCCCATGACTCAAGAGCTCTATCCCACAAGTTGGCCTTTATGATCTGCAACGTTAGACCCTCTGTTCAGAGTTTAGTCGCCGGCGTGTGTATGATCTAGGATAAAGCTTTAGTACCTTCGCGAGCGAGCAGATGTTGAAACCACTTGTCCAATGCCCGGCCGTCCAGCCTCAGCACGAGACGCCCGTGCTCGGCCTCATCTTTTCTGCGTTCAGGGGGCCTCTCTTCAGTCGCGGCGTGACGGAGCCGAAACGATGTTGGATTAGTAGCTTCCCCTTCGAATGGATGTCTGAAGTGATCCTGTAGCAACGAGAAGAAGCTGCATCCTGCCTGTGCCCCGTCGCGAATGGTTTTGCCGCTCACGTTGGAACTCAGGAGCTCCAGCTCTCCGTCTCGTCTGTCGTGTCTGGAAGATTGTAACTCAACCTTTTCGCAGAATTCACATGAGTGCACCCAAGACCAGTCCATGCTGGTGTCAGTCTTGGCCAGTTTGCAAGGTTATTGAGGGTCGATTTGGTCTGCACCAGAGATGACGAGGTTGCAGATGGGGTATTTATCATCTCTGGCAGCCGAGGCTCTAGTTCCCAATTCTTGATCTGTCTGACCTTGGCAAGGCTTTTCAGGCTCCCACGCCTCTTGGCTGCGTGCGGCTGAAGGCGACAACATCGCAACTGCGCCCCAATGACAGAGAGGTTAAAGATTAGTCGAAAACCAAGCCTTGCTCTTTTTCAGGGTGTAGCAGTGTACTGGTTCCGATAAGAAGGTCTCGGGTTAACGGGGGCAGAGGACATTCAGTGCATTCTTCACCCTGATAAAAGGCCCAGCATTCATGTTAACTGCGTCCAAGGAACTGCGATTTCATATCCGATGGCGTGCTTTACAGAGATGGAGTTCTGAGAGTTCGGGTTTAAAATCGGCTGTGATGTGGGATTGAGGACATCCAGTAGTAGACGCTCCATTTAGCCACGAGAAACCACTGGGACTGTATGGCACCAAAAACATTGCGTAGACTACTAAATTCATAGTCAACTTCACAACCGTCCTCGTCAATGTCTGAAATCCAAAACTGCAAGTGACTCAGCAGCAAGTTGAACAACAAGGGGAGACGCCGGGTGAAGGGAGTGGCCAATAGTTAGAGCTCCGACCACAGATCCAGCGACGCGGCTATCTCCTCTGAAAGCACTCGAGACTTATGAGCGGACTACAGGTTATGGTACTCTTTTAGTTCGAGTTTCGAGTATGCGCAACACCCTTGTGTCCAAATTAGACGTAACAAAGTTCGCAGGTAGTATTTCCACGTTTGCAGTCTGGATAGAGCCTCGCCTGCATAAGACTTGTTCAGCATCAGTCAACCAGGAGGCGCGTTCTACAGCGGAGGAGCGGTATTAACCGATGAGATCTAAGAACAATTCCTCGGGGTCCCTATTCCCCTGTAGGAGTTCACCGCGTAGGGATGCCAGCGGGCGAGTTACGAACGTGCACATCACTTTTCAGTCTACGATTAAAAGGGCCCCTACGGTGGTTTTCATGCTGTATTTTCCCGGATGTCCCAGGGACTTGTCTAATGCTGAATATCCCGTCGGCGGAGTCGCAATTGCGTCTCGGAGAGCGCAGTCCGAGCCCGCAACTCATCCAGAGCCGCCAGTCTGATGATTCATCACCAGCCGAGGACTCTGTTTACAGATTCTAGCCGATAGAGGCACATGTAAACGCTCCCTTGACCGTTCCTTTACGGTACTGGTCGATCTATCTCAGGGTCAGTATCCGTTTTTCTTCAGAGTCAAGGTCCACTTACGATATCAGTGACTGCAGCATATGTTCCGCAGACGAGAAACACAACACCGAGTACAAAAATGAAGCCGTTGAGAACGCTCCAGAAGATGTTCTCCCGGCTATACCACTTGCCCTTCCTCAGCAACATGAACCACATCAGGGCAGGAAAGTACAGCGTGAACCCCGAGTTCAGCAGGCTCGACGTGATGGCGACCAGATCGCTGAAGAAGGGGATGGACTCGGCAATGACGAAGCCGAGCCAGGTGATGACCGAGATGATGATCAGCCAGGTGATCCAGCCCTTGGTGGTGTTGATGTACTTTGTGACGGTGCCCTTGTAGATGCGGCCGTGGATGTACCGCGCCGCGACGGTCGTGTTGATCGACCCGCTGATGAAGATGACGGGCATGGCGACCCCGAAGGCGACCTTGCTGACAGTGTGGCCGGCGGATAGCAGAGCCGGGGCCTTGACGTCGACGCCAACGAAGGAGTAGATGAGGGCTCCCGTGAGGGTGTAGATGACGATCTCGATGCCGCCCAGGGTGTAGATGGCCTTCATGTAGTCGGTGGGGGTGTGCATCTCGTCCATGAAGCTAAACTGCGAGATGGAGAAGCTGTACGCAAAGAAGATGTTGCACACGGCGATGAACGCCTGCGCAAAGGTGACATCCTCCTTTGGCCACGCAGACCAGTTGGCCGGCTCAGCCGCAGCACTGGCCTTTATCCCCGTCGCTATCATCGTGACGCCAATCGCCGCAACGATGGACCCAAAGTCAATGTACCCCAGGATAGCCACCTCGGCAAAGCTCGGCGGGATCGCCAGCACCAGCAGGATCACAGCCGAGATGACACCCCAGATCAGACTGCAGATGTCGCTCTCAGTGAGGTTCGAGAAGGCAATCGTCCCCGTCAGGCAGTGCGACGCCGTCAGCAGGAGCAGCTGGACCGTCAGCATGGCGCCAAAGACCTCTGACCCCCAGCGGCCGAACATGAGCCCTCCCGCGGCGGGATAGTGCTCCACATGCGGGAAGGTGACTTTCACTTTGCCGACGATGTAGGACGTGTAGATGGCGATGAAGCCGATGCCGACGGAGCACAGCACGCCGGCGACCATGCCGAGGGTGGCGAAGGCGGCGGGGATGGAGAGCGCGCCGAGGGCGATGGCCT
This sequence comes from Fusarium nematophilum, assembly GCA_033030565.1. Taxonomy (NCBI): domain Eukaryota; kingdom Fungi; phylum Ascomycota; class Sordariomycetes; order Hypocreales; family Nectriaceae; genus Fusarium; species Fusarium nematophilum. The sequence continues at coordinate 16,201 of JAVIXY010000090.1, forward strand.
GGACGATGAGCACGATGGTCAGGCGCTTCCAGCCGAGGCGGTGGAATTTCTTGTTGCCGGCGATGGTCTTGCGCTTCTCCCACTCGGTCACCTCGCCGACCATCTTGTCGCTGGTGGCGTCGTTGAACATGTTGTCGGGGGCGTGGTTGGGGGAGGGGGCCGGCTTGTCGGCGGTGTCCTTGGAGATCTGGATGGCGGCGTCGGCCGCGGGAGGGGGGTTCGTGGGGATCATTGTTTTGGTGTTGTGGCTTTTAGTCTACCATTGTCACACAGATGGGTATGGTGAACTGAGTTCAGGGAGGGCAGTGTTGGATGAGTGTGATGTCAGGTAGAGTGAAGGAGTAAACAGTGAGGATGGGTCTCAACCTCCATATGGAGAGGGACCGGGGAAGCTTTTAAGGGCAGAGTGACTCTGATGGACCGACGTCGGGCGTGGAGCCCGTAGAATCTGAGGCAAAACTCTGTCAGTCGATGATACCAGTCATACGAACGTCGTCCCCATGTTTAGTCTCGTTCCAGCAGGGGCTGGTCATGATCCATGAATTGAGGAGCTTTGAGTGGATCCTTCCAAGGGGATTCTAGAAGCGATCAACAGGCTGAGAGCTCACTGTTAGCTCATGGTATGGGTCCAAGGAATGAACCTGCAGAGTGAAGCCGTCACGAAAAGTAACTTCTCCCACTTGCATCCTCCCACAAAGAGCGCAAAAAGAAAAATAACCCCTCAAAAACTCATCATGAAAGTCAAAGCTCAAGTCAGGCGGAAGCAGAGTTTTGGAAAAATCTGGAGGTTAGAAATAAGTTGATGGAGTTTTGTGGATTCCTTTACCCAATAGTCGGTCCATTTTACATAATGTTCCTAGATCCAGCGGAGGAGCCGAGTCAGACGAGGGGGCGCGATGGGCTGTCGGCCCCGGAGGCGAGGCCCTTCAATTCGGTATCTGGAGGGCTTAGAGGGCCTAGAGGGCCCCGTTGCATCTGAGGGAGAGAAGGATGAATGAGGGTAGTTTTACGAATACACTGGGTCCGGCCGGAGCGAGCAATGCAAGAGTCAATGGCATTGGTAATGGGGGAGGTGGGATTGGATTTGGAATAAGCTCATGCTGGAAAGTCTACCTCTCCAACCTCTATTTTATCTATCGTGACTTTCAACTTTGGTGTTGATGGGCGGAAGAGGCATGCATCTGAAGAACCATCGTCATTGAGCAGCCACTCTATGCACAACCTTCAACAGCAAAGTTGCGGCCCGACGCTAAAGAGATTTCCCACCATAACTCGCCTCCTCAATCATGAATCACCGTTGTCGCCGCGTTTATTACCGGGCGTAGGGCGTCCCGGCTCGGCAAAGCCGGGGGGAGCCGCATCAATGAACACGAGAAACATTTCATTTGTGATACGAGAATAATCTCATTTTCGTTCCCGTCGCTTCCCCAAGTTTTCTCCAGACCAAGATTGCCCCCACGGAGACTCCATCTTAGTCTCGCAACACCTCATGATGACTGAAGAGATTTCGAAGCACATTGTTCTCACCAGGTACAGGCTCGGCAGACATCCGGCACTAACACGGGTATAAGACCGCCCGGCTTGGCCCGACTGGCTCGCATCCAGGCTCAAGACAAGGGATCCAAGGTGAAGCTCAGCTCCCACACTCCCCTACCGAACTACCACCCAAGCACGGCGGCCCAGTGCACTCAAAGCCCTCCTCGCCCTCGACATTCCCGCAGAGGTAGTCCGGCGCCGCGGTGCCATTGTCGAAGTGGAGATCAACGTCGAAAAGACCAATGTTTGTGCACGGCGCTACAGCGCTGCACTGAAAGCTAGCTACCCTGCGGGATTTTGTCGTGCCCTTGAGGCCGTCGACCGAGATGTCGCGGATCTGGAACTGTGAATTGGTGCAGTTGCCGTCGCCTGGTGCACCTCTAAACCGCGTGCATTGAGAGATGGCTACTGCGGCGCCGCGCATCCCCACTGAAGTCAGGTTCTTGAACGTCATGTCCGCGGCAACTAACAAGTCAGTAACTGTCATTGCATCTTGTCAAAAGCACTCACATCCAAGACCACCCCCTCCCCCATTAGGCGGATACCCATTCTGGTCATTCGTCCACGTCTTGAAGTAGACGGCGTGCAGCGTATTGTCAAAGTGGCAGTTATCCACGCGCAGCCGCTCGATCGTCTCGAACTGGCCCTTGTACTGGCCGATGCTGCCGAGGGCGATACCGAGGCCGTTGTAGAAGCGCGAGTTGGAGATGCTCACATCCGTGCTGTTGGCCTTGAGGGAGATGCTGTCGTCGCCGCTGTAGACGGTCCAGTTGTCGAACTTGATGTGCGACGAGCGGATGGTGTCTGCGCCGTCTGTGTTTGCTGCGGGAGTATCAGAGGGAGAGCCAAGGATGGAGGGTATAACGTACAGCTTTGGGCAATGTTGCCGGTGTTGTTGACTAGGATGTCGGAGAGGCTGACGTGGTGCGAGTAGATGATGGACATGGTCCTACACGCTTAGAAAGGAGTCCAGGAGGGAACGCAGAGGTCTTACCACATCTGGCTTCTGAGAAAGTTGAGGCCCCGAACAACAGAGTTGGTCAAGCCGTTCAGGGTGAGGGCATGAGGTCGTCCCGGGTAGTTGGAAGAGTTTGGCTGCTTCCGGATCCACTGGTACCAATAGTCGCCGTTGCCATCCAGCGTGCCCGTCCCATGGCCATCGAGGACGATGTTGTTGCCCCCTAGGATGAAGGCCGTGGATTGGTTCTGGTATCCTACGTCGAGGGAGTTTTCGAGCCAGTAGTCGATGTCGGAACTCCACTGCAGGGTTTAGCATGGACAGGGCAGGTGATCATGGGGACGCACAAGAAGAGTGCCTTTGATGTCAATGTGGACGTTGTCAAGGCCTGTGATGTTCAAGACCGAGTTGACGTAGTAGGTCTTTGGCTGAAAGACAACTCTGCCGTTGTTCCGACACCGTCTGAATGCTTCAATGATGGCCGGGGCGTCATCTGTTGTGTTGGTGCCGCTTGCATTGACGATGCATGTCTTCCTCTTTGATGCCTCGGCATAGGCAGCGAGGAATAGCAAGAACAGGTACGTGAAATGCATAGTGACACAGCTGGGGGTGCTTGCTTGCCTCGTCCATTGCCACATCTCATCCATTATATCCTGCTACCCCGGACCAATATGCTCGGCAGTCGGGCTGTTTGTCCCCGAGCGAGTGTCCTGCTCGGCTCATGAGTCTACTCCCCAAGATTTCGCACAAATCAGACTCCGTGAGGCATCGCGGGGTAGCTACGGTCATGCTACGGATCGTCGCGATCGGCACTACGACACCGGAATAGGAAATTCGGAGGATGAATTAGGTTGAGGAATAAAGCAGTTCATATTACATTGGGGTCATTTATCGTGAGATAATATCTAGTTGCGGACTGTCGGCATGGTTCTGATTGGGGGTTGATTCGTTCTGGACCCCAGCTCATCGTTTGAATCCAATTGAGAATCAGGTCTTAACTATGGGGTTAAGACGTGGCTGAGTCTTGAGCAACCAACGCCCGGTTAAATGAGTTCCAAGACAGTCGGGAAATAAAAGCTCTTGAGTCAATTCGGAAGCTCACTCCCCTCTTCGTATTCGCTCCAAACCATCCCATCCAAAACTAACTATCTAATCATAATGAGAAACGCCCGCTGAAGCAATCTCAAGCCCGAGTCATCTCTTTAATAATACATGAAGCGATACCATGTCCCCCGTGCAAATACATCCAGATCTGTCGTTAATCATGTCAGATGCATCCCTGTTCCGAGCAATCCCTCCTGATCTCCACCATCAATGCCTATTTTCAAGGCCTCAAAAGTTGACCTTCCTCTTCGTCTTTGACGGAGTCCCATTCAAAAACAGGTACAGCGGCAGGAACAGCAACGACCCCACGACGCACAGCCAAGTGCTATAAAGCTGCCACACAGACCACAGGAACGGGCCCAGGCCCGGGAGCAGGAACTGGATGCAGTCGTTGACGGGGTACAGGTCCTCCTGGCTAGCGATATAGTACCTAGGCTTCTGCTTCCGCGGCTTCATGTTCTCCGGCTTGACGTCGCCACTGTCCGCAGGCGGCTGCTTCGCGGCCGTTTCCTCTGGAGGGTCGGGCGACCGCTGGGTGAGCTGGAGGACGGAGACGAGGCGGACGGGGGCCTTGTAGAGGGGGATGAACCACACTGCAAAGGTCTGTCGGAGGGAGACGTAGAGAAGGCCACTTCTTTGGTCGAACACTATGGATGTTAACTGGGGTCAAGCCTTCTTGGAGGTGTCTACTTACCCGCTGAATCAACTTTAATGTCAATGTGCGGACTGAGGGTGCGGTACCACCGGTAGATACCCAGTATCAACCAAACGGAGTCGAGGCCGCCCGCAAGAGGAATCGATCCTTTTGAGATGGACGGCACATGGCAGTACGGATGCGAGAATGAAGCGTTGGGCAGAAAGTACTCTCTGAGGGCGGATTCCTGCTGCTCCGGGCTGCCCTTCGCGAGCGCCTTTATGACGCCGGCAATTTCTCTCACTGCAATTGATTAGCGGAGTTGAGGTGAGGTCATGATGGGCTCTTACCGGGATGCTCCATTTTTGTTGTTTGTAACGTGGTTGATGTGCCAATTGAGACGCGATGGATGATAAAGTGACAAGGGACGCGAGGAACAATTGCAGTGAATGTTTTGAAGATGAACGTTTCGACGCGTCCTCCAGAGACTTTATGAGCAAAAAAGACGACGTCGTTGAGCCGTGCAATGTCACCTCGAGTAAACAAACAAGCGGTGTTGGAATGTTGGATAGTATGATGCTGTTTCAGCCATGTCTGTGTGGTTGTCCGTGTGTTTGCCGGTTTTCCCAGCATCTAAATCATCGACCCGTCATAGCGGGGCGTACGTGGGCGGTTCGCATGTGAAAGCTTGACGTCATGGCGATGAAGCTGTCCATCATGCTGCATCACATGGGATTGTGAGTGCCAGATATTTAGAGAGTTGAGGCCTCAGTCGTTTCTCGTGAGTCGGATCCAATTCTACCAACGTCAAAATGGCTTCGCACTCTGGGGTCAACCCCCTCCTTCACCCTCTCCTCTTCCTCTACCACATCCTCCAGTGGCTGACCGACAAGCTCCTCTCGCCTAACCCCCCCGGCCAGAACACACGGCTCGGGCGCCCCAAGATTGCTGTGATCGGTGCGGGCATTACAGGAATAACGTCAGCAGCCCACTGCATCGGCCATGGCTTCGAGGTTGTCATTTTCGAGGCCGGCACCAAGGACCAGGTCGGCGGCATCTGGAGTGTGAGCGCCCCGGTCATCTCCGGTCAAGGTCAATAACTAATCTCCAGAGCAGAGAGTCAATGAGACGTCCGGGCTGCAGATCCACTCGTTAATGTACCGCTTTCACCCCTCTGTGCAGTGGAACCGCGGGTATCCCGACCGCCAGCAGATCATCAGCCAGGTGAGGCAGCTGTGGGAGCGGTACGGCCTCAGGGAGAGGACTCGCTTCAACACCAAGATTGAGCGGGTGTACCAGGATGACCAGGGGAAGTGGATCGTCAACGACCCTTCTCTGGGGCGCTTTGGAGGTGTCATCGCGGCGGTTGGGACATGCGGCGAGCCAAAGATGCCCAAGATTACGGGCATGGACAGCTTCCACGGACCAATCTACCACTCTAGCGAGTTGACGGGGTAAGTTCCTCCCAAGTTATATACTCTAGTTACTAACACCCCCCAGAAAAGACGTCAAGGACAAGAAAATGGTCATCATCGGAGGCGGTGCCTCCGCCGTCGAAGCCCTCGAGTTCGCCTTTGCTGAAGACGCCGCAAAGGTCACCATCCTCTCCCGCTCCGACAAATGGATCATCCCTCGCAACATCCTCGTCGACACCCTCCTGAGCTTCAACATCCTGGGCCGGGAGACCCTCCTGTCCTTCATCCCCGAGTTCCTCCTCCGCAAGCTCTTCTACCGGGACCTGGAGTACATCGCGCCCGCTGAGAAGGGCATCTTCACCGACACCCCCATGGTCAACTCGGACATCATGGACAAGCTGCGCGAGGGCAAGGCAGAGTGGGTTCGCTGCGACATTGAGGAGGTTGTCAATAGGGGGATCGTTGTGAATCGTCGTGCGAGGGGAGTTCCAAAGGGTGGTCCCGGGCATGAGGAGACGGTCGATGCTGATGTCGTGGTCCTGGCGACGGGGTTCAAGCGCCCTTCGCTCTCTTTTCTGCCTGATGATTGCTTCCAGGAGCCGTATGCTCCTCCGAACTGGTATCTGCAGACGTTCCCGCCGGCGCACCCTTCCATCTCGGCCATCAACTGCACGTACCTCAATGCGATTGGCACGGTGGGCAACTGGCACATTGGCATCTACACCAGGATCCTCCTCATGTTTCTCATGGATCCGTTTGCGCGGCCAAGTCCGTGGTGGATGCAGCGCTGGATCGACATGACAAAGACGCTCAAGATCACGAGCCCGACTGGGGCATTCGACTTTTTCACGTATCTCGAGCTCGTCTGGTGGTTCGTCTTTTGCGTCGCCATCAACCCGTTCAGATGGAAGTGGGCCATCTTTGTCTTCTTGGGCGTCGGCATTGGACTCCCGGCGGCGGTGGTCAGGCAGGAGGAGAGGGCGACCAACGGCAATGGATACAGGGCGAGAGATGAGGGGAGCAGCCTGTGATCAACTCGCATCACTCTCAACCATGGTCATGGACTAAATTGCAACAGGTTCGCAGAGACGAGATGGGGGTCATGACTTCGTAAATTGAAACGGATTATTATATACAGGGCCCAAATCCTGAAGGGTATCTATCTAGGGTTCCACCCATTTTCTATATATTTTGATCCATGTATAAAGGGAGCTGTGATGTTTTCCATGAATACCGCAGCGTCTCCTGTTTTTTTCGGCGCGGCCGTTGTTTTCAGCGGCGCCTTTATTCTCCTGATGTGCCGTTCCAGACCCTCAGGGTTTTCTGTCTCTCCTCCGTGGACGTCGTCTCAAGTCGGGACGATGCCGACACCATACCATCCTCGGGGTTCGTTCCAAAATGCTCGAATGAGCGGCGCGGCGCTTATAATTACAAGTATCGACTCATGATACTCAGTGTGTTCGGTGTAAGTGGCTGAAACTGTCTCGTCTCCTAAGAAGGCCCGTAGGTGATGACCGTCTCCTTGGTGACCTGGATGCCGCCGACGTTCTGGCTCCGCTTGGTCGTGAACCCCACCAGCGCGGGCTCGGGCTTGGCCGGCGCAGCGGGCAGCTTGTCGTTGAGGCTCTCGAGGCTGTCGGTGTCCTGTTTCGTGTCGACCGACTCGAGCGCCGCGTTCATGTTTTTCTTCTCGCCGATGACGCTCCACAGGCGCCTCTCCTCATCCTGGAGGTTCCCCTCGGCGGATTCCCCCCCGCGGCTGCCCAGCTCGTACGACTCGCTGTAGGGGTGGCGGCTCTTGCGCTTCTCCTGGCTGTGCGAGAAGCGCGTCTTGGAGTTCTTCTCCTGCGAGCGGAGGCGCGAGTGCAGCAGGAAGGGGATGTAGCGCATGCAGAAGGGCTTGAGGGCTGGGACGGACGCGCAGATGAGGCCCGAGTTGACCTCGATGAAGGACCAGATCATCTGGGGGGGTACTTTCCAGGTGTAGTCTGCTGCGTGGAGGAGGGGGGAAGTGATGATTGTGCGCTTGATGGAGGCGACGCAGACACTGATGTTTATGTTAGTGAGGAACAGTGCATGTGGATAAAAGGCAAACTTACAATCCACCAGTTGCGAAGAGAATGGCGAGAGAGATCTTTTGGCGAAGGGGAATCTGCAGAGGCAGGACAATCCGGATGGGAAGCAGAAGGACGCAGAGGTCGATGACGATGTTGGCAATGGCAAGAGTCAGCATGGGGATGAGCTTGTCGACGCACTCCCCCTTGATCTCGGCGTCCCAGGTGGCAGCGACGGGCCGGCACCGGAAGATGACAAGGACAACGTAGACAAAGGTGTAGACGCAGACGAGGGCGATGAGGCTGTGGACGGCGCGGCGGAGCAGCCTGTCGGGCGAGATGCGGAGGACAAAGGCCAGGACGGACAGCTTGGCGAGGGCGATGCAGATGCCGTAGATGAGGGTTGCTGCGAGGGTGTTCTGCAGGAACCGGGGGTTGTACTCTGGCATGGGGATATCCCACATGTGGTTGCCAGCACCGAGTTTAAGGACTGTCATTGTTAGAGGGGATTCAAACATGGAAGTGTTAGGGACATACGTGTTAATGAGACGCCGAGGTATACAAAGGAAAAGGCGAGACCGCAGAGACAGAGGTCTAGCAGGTTAGTCGCTTCATCTTAAGCAGGAAGACCGGAAGACAAACAGTCATCTGCACCCAGGACACCCTTGACGACGTATTTCCTGGTAAAGATCCGGAGGCACACGGCGATGAGGGCGATGACGGTCGTCGAGATTCCAGCCGGGAGCACGCCGCTGGCGCTGTTGGGAAGGTCTACCAGGCTTCGGACCTCGCCCTCGGGGGGGTCCATGACATAGGTGGGCGCCATGATGGACTTGAGGTAAAAGGTGAATGCCACTCGAGAACCAGGAATGGACGTGACCGATCAAGACTCCCTAAGAGGAGATTCGGTGATGGGGATGCCGAGTATATGTATATACTGGCTCTCAAATAAACTGGGAGAGAGAGCAGGTCAACGTCTTTTCAGGGTTCTCTCTCCATCACTTATCAAACCGGAGACGCGACAAGACCCACGCATTGTGAGTCTTCAGGGTCCCAAGGCAATGGGGGATCCTCTCACTCTGCAGATGACCGTTGCAAAGAAAGAAAGAAAGAGAGAGGATCAGGGGCCAGGGCTCCAAGGCTGAATGAAAGAAAATCGTTCGACTTCAAAGCAGCCCCGGGGGGTTCCATAGTGAGCAAAAGTGAGTCGTCACTCGAAAGAGGGACATTGAAAAAGCAAACTCTCGACAATGCCTTGAAAGACCTCTCTGAGGGACCCCATCTTGGTGCATCCAGAACCCTGGCTGTGCCTGGCAGGCGTATGGCAACAACTGCCAGGAACCCGGCACCCTCCAAGGGGACCCGCCGAGCGTGGGGATTGGCTTTGGACCTGAAGAGAATTTCTTCAACGGGACGGGGCAGCAAATCGAGGGTCCGGACCTGGGAAAAATGTCTCGGGACCCAGGGACCGGGGTTTTATGCAGAGACGACTCCGCTCCTCGCCGTAGGCCGGGCTCTACCGGGGATTGGATAAAGGGCTTGCGCCTCGGAACGCATAAACACTCACATGGACGGCTTACAGATGAAAGAGACGGAAAGGAAAAAATAAAACTTGTGAAAAGAAACTTCATGGCCTCATCGCCCCTCTGTTTTTCTGTGAGAGCGTTGCAGGAAGACGGCTGAGGCGCTTCCCGTTGTTCCCTTGACCTTGTAGCAGCTGGCATTGCTGCCATTGTTCAGTGTGAAGATAGGACTCGAGCATAACTCGGCATCTCCAGTGACGGCATCGCGAGACCCATCCCGAGTACACCTCTCGATCTAATAGCGATGTTGCTCCCTCGCACGTCAAAAGGTCTCCATGCCAGCCGGGGGCCTGGCCACAGGGTATTTCCAACCTTTGTGATCAATCATACCCAGCAATCCTGGCAATCCCAGCCAATCTACTGTAACATCAGATTTTCAAAATAGCCAATTTCAATTGATTGTGGAGGATCGGCGACGGTTGAACTCACGGTCTGGGGCTCGCCACTTCTAAGCCTTTCGAGGGTCAAAGGATCGAAAACCATCAGGTCACCAAGACATTGAGAGTGTCCAAGGCTTCAATATTCACCCGAATAGGAAATCATGGGTGGCTTCAACGGCAATGGCTCTACGCGAGGCACCTTATCGACCATGACTCGTCTGTAGAAAGCAGTTTTCTTTTTCTTGACGTGTTTTCTGCTCTCCTCATTTTCTTTCCTTTTGCGCTTCCCTCACCGATAGACCCAGGTCCCTTGTGGATGAAGAAAGTGAGTTGGACGCCATTAAACGAAAATGGGGTGACTTGATGGATTTCAAAGGCATCACCAATAACCAGGAACAGAAAAGGGAAGCTGTTCCCAAGCCAGGCGCAACAGACGCGGATCCGGGGTCACCCGGGACAAGGTAGACGGGACGAAAAGCCTCCGGCTGGAATCTACGGAGCCGCAGGGAATTCACCGATGCCTTTTCTGGTCGTGGGTAGTATACTCGTACGCATATGAGGATGCTATCTAAATCCCAGGACCAACAGAGAGACTCGTCCTCTGTCATCCTCGCTTCGACGCAACAGTCCATAAGCGACATGCAACAGCTCTTCAATCGCGCGCAAATTAGAACTAAAAAAAAAGACCGAGTGATTCAAGTACACGTTGGTGTTGTACCCTTTGCTTTTTTGGTTTCTTTTTTCCAGCATTTGCTTTTTTTCCGACTTTTTTTTTTCTTCACCACGGGAATATCGACCATGGGCTATTATGGGGACAATCAACCCTGTCAGCCCTTCCAGGCATTGACACACTCCGACGAGACTCGGATCTTAATGGCTCTTGTCATGGGTGAGCATTTTGAAAGAGTTTGAACAATGTCGGTCTGATGACTGAGAAATCCCATGTTGTCGTGTCCTTTGCGCGACTTACAGCCACGATGAAAGCCTCTCAGGCACGCGTCTGCACGTCTCCCACACCAAGACCGTGGCTTATGCCTATTCCTGGATCACCCCTGCGCCGGCATTGACTCTGGGAATAACCTCGTTATCGACTCTCAGCCAACGGTTCTACATTGGGAATTGACCATGACCTGGAGGCAACCATAAGACTCGGCTCCTTGACCAGCTGAGGAGGCAAACACGAACTAGCAAGCGGCGTTGGGCATCCTCCAGCCCCCAAAGTTACTCGTCAGTAATCAATCGCCCAACCGGTACCTTGGGTAGTTGTCTCTTGTCTCTAAGTTAGCAAAACGGACCTCCCATAAAAAACGGAGGCGATCCGACCTATGATGAAGAGGCGGCGGCTCCCCCATGAAACATCAGGCCATCCCAAGGCGCGACAGCCACGGCGTGATCAAAAAGCAAGCATACATGTCGAGTCTCCTCGGAGGACGCCCTAATAATTGCTCGCCGCTGCAAATGGCCACCCTCGGGAGTCATGCAGGTACAATCTAAGCTGTGGTCGAGGCACGAGAGAGAACCCTTTTGTTCTCGTCGCATTGCAGATATTTGTATCTTTATCCGTACAAACATTCTTTTTTCATCCCGTCAACGCTCTTGTCGAACGTTTCTTGCGTCTAAATGTGCAGAATGTAAAACCTACATACACGACAAAACGTTTTCTTCTGATGCATCTCCATTTACTATGCCTTCCCCAGAAGCCCTACCGGCTCCCATCGTGCAAATCCTTCGTCCCGTCCAGGAGCCGATCGCGGACGGTGAATCGAGCGTAGATCAAACAACGGGCCCGTAAGCGATTGAAACCTTGCCTGTCAGCGGCATGGCCCTGCTCTCTCTTCCCCCCC
>JAVIXY010000090.1:27780-49935 GCA_033030565.1 Fusarium nematophilum
TGGTTTTTAACCCTGCCTGTTACGGGGATTGCCCCGGCAACTTTTACCCCCCCCCCCCCCCCCCCAAGACTCTCTGGACTCTCATTTCGTCATTGACACCGGGTCCCGGTGCGGCAGCAGGGGGCCAGGGCAGGACAGCCCGGGCGGTAATTGAGCCGCGTTGCGCTCGGCCTGGGTTCATGTAGACGCCAAAGAGACGGTTGAGCCGCGTGGTCCGTGTTGTGGACAGAATCATACGTAGTAAAGTCTTCAACTTAATAATTCCTACTATGATAAAAGACTTTAGGATGAGAATCAATATCCCGGCATCGGCCTATGAGACACCAAACTGTCTCATCCTCCGTGTTTTCAACTGCCGAATACCCCCTTGGTGCTGACAGGAAAAAGCACCCATCTTAGCAAGCTCTTTAAGAATCCACTGTCCTCGCCCAACCTCTCGAGGCCCTATCCTTGCTCTCTCCGTGCCCATCTGCCGTACTTATCGTGATCTGTCGCAACCGTCACATATCTCTTTTTTTCTCCCCAACTCAGAAACCCACCGCGTCGCACCAAGGCGAGATGCAGCAGATGCCATGTAACGCTCGAGTCCACACTCGCTGCGAGATGGCCATGCCCGACGGAGCAGCATGAGTGTAAGCGAACGTTGCATCAGATTATATCTTTTCTGACGAGTAAGACCTCGAATAATTGTTTTCGGACCGAGCCTCTGGTAAAAAGTTCTTACTGTGACATGTCTTCAACAGTGTTATCTATTGGAAACCAGATCCTACTTCGTATAAACATCCTCCGGAGACAAAAGCAACAAACGTCATGCCTCCATGTTGCAGCGCAGGTGGCTTTGGGAGAGCAAACAGACGGTCACAGGAGCAGCCAGATATGCAAGGCCGATTGCATCCTAGATCTAGATGCCGCGGCATTTTACCCAGAGCGCCGTTGCCGACTCTGAAGCTGTGGAAATGTCGACTTGTATAGGGTGGATGGCTTGGATTGGGTGTGTCTGGTGATGACGCCCAACCTGTCAGCAGACACGGCACGGCATAACTTACACGCCCCGTTCCAACTATTCTTTCAACGAGGACTTGGTATCTATTGCGTTGTCAGAGAAACAACGGCGTATTCACATTCTAACGGCGTAGAATCCTATCATTTGGAATCATTCGTCTTTAGGGCAACCATCACCAAGACAATCTCCAATGTAAGAAATTCCTAGAGCCTTCTGAAAATCCCCGGTATTAATATTACACCCGTCTGTTGTACAACCCCTTCCCCCGAGTCTACCCAGTCGCTCATTCTCACAAGTACTCGCAGTGTATGGTCGTAATACATCACCCTCCCAGGGCGGCACCTCACGGTTCCCCCCCCCATCATTCACCTACTCCAATGCCGTATCGTTCCTGGTCATCTCATTGATCACATAACAGGATTTCCCATCAACTGCTCCTCTAACCCCGATATAAGCGACACCCCCAGAACACCGTTCTAACTTTAAACCTCCTCCGTGCCCACGGCCTCGTAGCCGCCCCTCTCTCTCCGGCCCGTGAGCTGCATGAGCGTCGGGCTCTCGTACATGGCAGTGTAGTCGACCCTCTCGCCGCCCAGCACAGCGGCGCCCGGCTCCCTCTGCCCGAAGACGGGCGCGGGATCACACCAAAAGTCCTTACAGTTGGTGATGCACCCTCTGCTGTAGGGGTTCTTCTTCTTGCGCTTGTTCTTGGTCGACACCGCTCCGCGGCCCGTTATGGTCTCGATGAACGGGTCGACGCCGAGGATGCGGCTCCACTGCTTGAGCATGCCGCCCTTGTGCTTGTGGTGGTGCCCGGCGGGAGTGGCGGACGTCGACAGAGACGGGTGGTTAGGGTCGAGAGGCGCGCCCGTCGAGGTAAGAGCGGTGATTGCGGTGCCATCCTGGACTCCAAACATGTTCTCGTACGTGGTCATGGCCCGGGCGACCTGGAAGAACTGCGTGAACAGGAGCATTGTGACCCAGAGCAGCTGAAGGGTGATCCAGACGGCCAGAAGCGCGGTGTATGAGTCGGCGTTGATGACCTTGCAGAGGCTCGGGCTGAGGACATTGCACGTCTCTGAAGCATTCGTGCTGATCATGTCGAAATCTGTGACTGTCAGATACTGTTTCAAAGCGCTGATACGAGCAACTTACAATAATACAGCAGCCAATCATATGTGACAATACCAAAGGTAAGGGAGATGAGGTAGAAGAAAAAGTGTCGATGGTTGTTAATGCCGACACAGTTGTAAACCCAGGGACAATGGCTAGACTTGTCAGCACCGCACACACCCCCATCTAGAGGAATCACTTACTGGTCATGCTTGGCGACACATCGCTGGCATCTACGGCAATGCTTGCTTCGCAAAGGCGTCCGGATCATGCACGTAACACAAAAGTTGGACTCGTCAAACTTCCACTGGGAGAGCAGCTCGTCAATGACGGCCTTTTGCTCCGCGATCCCGTTCATCTTGGGGACGAATCCCGGGTCGTATCTCATGCTGGCAATGTAGAAATACGCCGTGAGGCCGTAAAAGACTGCAAAAATGAGGTTGAGAAAGCTGTGGCCGTGGCCCTCGGCTGCTCCCAGCGATGTCGGCAGGAGGATCGTGGTCAGCCAGTTGACACCGGTGAGGAAGAGGGTGCCCGCAAAGATGCCAGTAAGCCAGGGCTGCTGCGAATTAGTGACAAACCGTGTGGAAGAGAACCAGGGCGCATACCGTCTTGTGAAAGTGTCGCATGTCCGAGGGCGCATACTCCAGCACCTGCTGGGCAACCCACTGGATGCCATACACCACAGCCAGACCCAGCGGAAGGCCAATGTACACCGGCGCATGGGCCACGGCCATGAGCATCGCCCAGACCAGTACAAACGGCCACACAAACAGGAACCTGGTCACGAAAGCCCTCTTGTCCTTCAAGAAGTAGCTGGCGCCAGGCCACGGCGGCACCGCGGGGTGGCCGTCCTCGCCGAAGCCGCACTCCCGGAGGGCTCGGTGCCAGGCGACCTCGGTGTTGAGCTCGTTGGCCGTCACGGCGGGCGTCTTGCCGGTCTGCGTCTTTGCGAACCGGTCGGCCCCGTACTCAATAAGCTTGAGGATGCACCCCGGGTTGCCCTTGACCAAGGCCCAGTGCAGGGCCGTGAACCCTTGCTCGTCTGTCGCGTGGACGCTCGCGCCCCAGCGGAGGAAGACGTCGACGCACTGCGGGAAGCCCTTGTAGGCCGACCACATGAGCGCCGTGTGGCCAAACGTGTCGAGGACGTCGACGGGGATGCCCTGGTGGAGCAGGAGCACGATGAGGAGCACGTTGCCGTTGAAGGTCGAGATGTGGAGGGTGTTGTACCCTTGGGCGTCGGTGATGAGAGGGTCTGCGCCGTGCTGGAGGAGCAGGTTGACCGTGTAGTAGTGGCATCGCTGGGCGGCCCATTGCAGAGGCGTGGCGACCGACTCGCCGCCTTTCCTGTTGATCTCGGCGCCGTGCTCGATCAGGAATTTGCACATCGCATACTGATTGTTAATCGCAGCCCACTGGATGAATCGATGAGGTCAGCACAAGCGCCCCGGTCGCGTCTTCCATCGCGGAGCTTAAGACATCAACTCACGTGTAAAGGGGTGATGCCCTCGTCGTCGGTATACGTCGCGTCGTACTCGCCCGACTCGAACAGCTTCTCCATGGCCGGCACGTCTCCTATCCGTGCCAACTGCATAATGTCATCCTGCGCACCCTGGGCATCGCCAGGTAGACTGCCCATCTCCACCTCGCTGTTGAGCTTCGGCACAGCAGCATTCGACTTGGACGACAGCTGGATGGGCGCTGTCGGGGCACCCGACGTGCTGCTGCTGGGAGTGATGCTACCCATCGCGATCTCGTGCCCTGAAGCCAGGGGTTCGTTGCGTGGACTCTGGGGGGAATTGGGGGATGATAGCGCAAACGCAACGGATGCTCGGAAGACGGGGGAGCAAAAGGTTCAACGGCGGCGTAAGAAAAAAAAGGGACGAATAGAATAATCGATTATTCGTACCACGTATACATCATCAGAATTTCCCACGCGCACACAGGGTAGAAGGGAGATGAAGATATAAAAAAAATGCAAAATGCTGACCCGACTGAATGAACAATTTTGGAGGACCAGCGCGTGGAGAAAGGTCTACGTATTACTGAAGCCGTGATGCCGAGCGCGGCTGAGCATGACCCATTCCCCAACCAGTCTAGCGCCGCGCCCCAAACCCACTGGTGTTCGCCCTGTGATTGCAGGGGTCTGCTGTGGCTGGTAGGCCCATTTCCCCTTTATCCGTTCTGGGGTTACGTGGCTCAACACCCTCTGGCGAAGGCGCCTGTCTTTGCTGGCACCTGTGGCTGAGCACCTCGGCCGGTGTAGGAGCTCGCCGGTGGGCTGGCCAGATTATCGCCTCCCACAGCTTCAACCTTTTGCGACTCGATTGCTGGCGCAGAGACGACAGCCACCACGCGGCAATTGCATGCGCAAGTTGGAACCTTAATTCGACAGGCAAGATCGAAGACGGTCTCTCATCTCTTGATCTCCTAGTACCTGCGCTTCTTCAACCACATCACCAGCCCCAGGCGCCATCTGGTGCCCGCATCTCATCCACCATGCCGACCTTCACCGAAGTCGTCGAGGCGATCATGACGCCCTCCCTCCCCACGATGATCATCGGCGCACTCATCATCCTCTGCGCGCCCATCATCCTCCACCTCGTCCTCTCCTCCTCTCGGACCTACACCGTCCCGCCCACCGTCCTCCTCGTCGGGCCCCCCAACGCCGGCAAGACCTCCCTCGTGACGCTCTTCGAGCGCGGCTCCTCCGGCACCGAGACGCACACCTCACAGGTCCCGCAGTCGGTCGAGCTCAACGCGTCCACCGACTCGGCCACCAAGACGTCGTTCCGCAACCACCAGGCCACCGACGGCACATACACAAAGTTTCTGCTTGTCGACACCCCCGGCCACGGCAAGCTGCGCAACGCCGCCGTCGACAAGCTGAACCGCACCGAGAAGCTCAAGGCCGTGGTCTTTGTGGTCGACGCAGCGGCCATCGGCGAGCAGGAGGTGCTGGCGCCCACGGCGGCGTACCTCTACGACGTGCTGCTGTTCCTGCAGAGGCGCGCGACCGTCAACTCCAACGCGAGGACCTCCATCCCTATTC
Source organism: Fusarium nematophilum (assembly GCA_033030565.1). NCBI lineage: Eukaryota > Fungi > Ascomycota > Sordariomycetes > Hypocreales > Nectriaceae > Fusarium > Fusarium nematophilum. Next base: position 32,952 of record JAVIXY010000090.1, read on the forward strand.
TCATTGCCGCCAACAAGATGGATCTGTTCACCGCGCTGCCGTCGACGCTCGTTAAGACCAGCCTCGAGGCCGAGCTGACGAGGATCCGGACCACGCGGAGCAAGGGCCTGCTGGACTCTGGGGTCGGGACCGACGACATTGGCTCCGAGGAGCAGGATTCCTGGCTGGGCGAGTTTGGCTCCTCCAAGTTCACCTTTAGCCAGCTTCAGGAGTTTGAAATTGATGTCGATGTCCTGCCCGGAAATGTCTCTGGTGACGGCCCTGGAGCAGAGAAGTGGTGGTGGTGGATTGCCCAGCGGATATAAAGTCACATTTATCAGAGCGAATTTGAGCAGCAAAAACAGGGGTTGCATGAAAGGGATGATACACCAATAATAGCATTAATGACTTTTTTTTCCTCTTTAATTCTCACGCAAGCTGATATCCATCGCATGATGCCCATGTAGATGTTGAGTCTACCGTCCCATAAATCCCATTTCTATGTGACCAGACTGACCAACCACCCCGGTGAAGACGCTTCTATTTCCTTGGAACGCCAGACGTTAATGTCGTTGAAAACACATGAGTACTCGTTCCGGCCCCTTGCGAGGCTCTCTTCCATGTTTTCTCCCTTTCTTAAAGCTTCTTGTTGACCATCCATGTGAGCAGGTCCACCTTTGTGACGACTGCGATGGGCTTCGATAGAGACTTGGAGTCGTCGGCCTTTTCCGTGACGACGGCCGCGCTGTTCCACTCAAAGAACTTGCTCAGGGTGGTCAGCGGGGTGTCCTTGGTGATCTCGACAAACTTCCTCCGCTTCCCGGGGTTGATGGGAGAGGCAAACTCGCGAGGGTCGGTGACGATCTCGTCGAGGCGGGCAAAGTCGAACATGACATTCTTGACGGGGCTCTCGGACGTGGCGCGTCCCCGGGAGATGTAGCTCAGCAGGTTACCCAGGGTGACGAGGCCAACTAGCTTGTGGCCAGAGGCCGACAGGACGGGGAGCTGGTCAAAGCCCTTGTCGCGCATGGTCTCGATGGCCTCGGAGCACGAGGCGGTGGCACCGATGGAGGTGACGGGCTTGAGTCGCAGGGACGCAATCGTGGCACCCTCGTACGGGTCCGACGCCTTCTTCTGGCCGTTGGCTTCGATGGTGGACTCGAGGCCGTTGACGGGCAAGAGGCTGTTCGCCGCCAGCCAGTCGTCGTCGGCAAACTTGGAGAGGTAGCTGCGGATGCTGTCGGGGAGGATCACGACGACGACATCGCCCTTCTTGAAGCCGTACTCCTTGACGGCGAGGATCATGGCCGCCATGGCGGAGCCGGAGCTGCCGCCCACGAGCAGGCCCTCCTCGGCGATGAGCCGGCGGGCGAGGTAGAAGGACTGCTGGTCGTCGGTCTTGTACCACTTGTCCACAATCTCGCGGTCGAGAACATCAGGGATGAAGTCGTACCCGATGCCCTCCACCTTGTAAGGCTCGTTGATGTGCTCCTCGTTCAGGATCTCGGGCAGAGCGAGGATGCTGCCCTGGGGATCCGCCGCGATAACCTTGATGTCCTTGCTGTGCTTCTTCAAACCCCGGGCCAATCCAGTGATGGTGCCTCCAGTGCCGGCACCGGCGACAATGGCGTTGATCTTGCCGCCGGTCTGCTCCCAGATCTCCTCCGCGGTGCCGAACTCGTGGGCCAGCGGGTTGTCCTTGTTGCTGTACTGGTCGAGGATGTGGGCGTTGGGGATCTCCTTCTCGAGGCGTTGCGCGACGCCGATGTGGGACTCGGGGCTGTCCCAGGCGGCCTGTGTGGGAGTACGGATGATGGTGGCGCCGAGGGCACGTAGGACAGCGACCTTTTCCGCAGACATCTTCTCGGGGAGGGTGATGATGGTCTTGTAGCCCTTGATGGCGCCGACGAGGGCCAGACCAATACCGCTGCACAAAACGATGTCAGTTACCAACCACGACTGCTTGAGAACACGAGGTCTCACGTATTTCCACTCGTCGGCTCGATCAGAGTGTCACCAGGCTTAATCCTGCCGCTCTTCTCTGCCTCCTCAATCATCCTCAAGGCGATCCTGTCCTTGACGCTGCCGCCAGCGCTGAACAGCTCAGGCTTGACGTAGACATCTGCCTCGATTCCCAGCGACTGGGGGATCTTGTTCAATCGTACGAGGGGGGTGTTGCCGATGAGCTCCGTCGCAGACTGGACGGTGGCGGCGCGCGGAGGAACATGAGGGACCTGGGACGCCATTTTTGCAAGATGCGGCGGCGGTTTTTGATTAGACCAAGGAGGTAGTTAAGCCAAGAATGTTAAGCTTCAAGAAGTTCTAGCAGAAAATGAAGAGAGAGAAGAAGCTGTCCTCTCATACGAGAAGAGAAGCACGCCACGGCGGAGTCCTTGTGCGAACCCACGAGCAATCAGAAACATCTGCAAGTGGCGGGACGGGATAACAGAAACTTTACCCCGCCAATGCCGAGACTATCCGTGACAGGCTTAGTCACGCAGTTGAACACCGAAATGCCGAGCCAGGAAGGGAAGGCGGTGTGAGCATTACATAACTCGGTCGAGGTCACGTGACTCTTACACTTACCAAAGCCGTCTCAAGGGCAGTTCAGAGGATACTACCTACGGATTCGCTACCCAGTGAGGATCATCATGATGGGAGTAGGTAGGTACTTTCTTGCTCTAAGTACGGATAAACCTCTTCAATCTTTCGTAAGCACCATTCAAGCCACTGGGTAGTAGATTGCAAGGCCTTTTGCTCGTCTTATCAACCTTCGGTTTAAGGCCTAGATCGCCGGCCAGGCATCTCGATTGGGATCGTCAGAAATAAGCATAACAATAACAGACTTTGAGGCTTCAACAGCAGCGCTCACATTAAGCTATCTGTGCAGCAGAGACAACTTCTGGTTTTGATCTGGGCCACTCTTAAGCTGTCACTGCCCCTGTTCTCTCGTATTCTTGATCAAGATGCTCCATGATACCGGGTAACAGCCATTCTCGAATGATGAGACGAATGAAATTACCAGCCACATCCAAATCACCCTCTCCCACATCGATAAGGCGCAATCGCCCTCTTCTCACTCGTCGCCACTCCTCGTATGTTCATCCCAGCCGGAGGACAAGATCCCCCATCTCATGATAGACATTTTTCAAAAGTCCTTTTCCCCTCTACAATAGTTCCTTGCTCCACTTCCCTCGCACGGGAGAGTCCGTCCCTCGCCAAGCATCCTATCACCAGGACCAGTTCCTCAGCCCCGGACCTTGTGAGTGGTGATTTATCGCTCGACGCTCGCACACGCCACACAGAAGCTTCCCCTTTGGAGATCAACCTCTCCCCCCTCCATGTCCCACCCCGCGTCACCGTTTGGATCGAGCCAGCAAATAAGACTCGATCGCCGTTGCGCCACGACATGGGGGTGGTGAGCGCCAGCGCTGCTCGCCAAGGGGTCCGCCGTTGCGACCTGCCATTTCCGCTCCATCTGCCGATAGGCCAAGGGCGACGTCGAGTTTCCTCTTGGGGGATAATTCGAGTTCTACCTTGCGCATCCTTGGGATCCTTTGCACGGTGATCGTCATGCTGCGTACCGAGTATGTGCGCCAGTAACGGAGCTCTGGCCTGAGCTTTTTCTCAGGTCAAGGTCGAGCGAGAGAGATGCTGTGGTATATAATGGAGCTGCCGTCGCATTGCGTTGAGGCTCCAGACTCTGCACAGCGATCTCTGGAACAAGGGCGTGGATCTGAGAATTGTTGATCGGCATCATGAAGCTGCTGTCTGGCCTGCTCTATGGAGCCCTGCTCCTCGCCGAGGTGTCGGCCAAGAAGCTGACGCCCAGCCAAGTCGAGGGCGACATCAAAAAGTCCAAGTATGTTGAGTCAAGCCAATTGAGTCGTAGGCAGCGCCTCTAACCATGGCAGACTCCGCAAGACGCTCGAGGACCTCAACAAGATCGCCAACAAGAACGGCGGCAACCGAGCTTTCGGCCTCCCCGGCTTCAAGGCCTCGCGCGACTACATCCTCGACCAGGTCCAGGGCAAGTACGGAAAGTACCTCGACACCTTCGTGCAGCCCTTCAACCACACGTTCGAGCAGACGCGGGACATCTGGGTGCGCGGCCCCGACGGCGAGGACGTCTACGTCATTACTCTGATGTACAACACGGCCACCCCCACCCCCGACGGCGTGACGGCTCCCCTCGTGCTCGTGCCCATCGACGACGAGCGCGGCTCCGGCTGCTTCGCGGACCAGTGGGAGGGCGTCGACGCCACGGACAAGCTCGCCCTCGTCAAGCGCGGCACCTGCGCCATCTCGGACAAGCTCAAGCTTGCGAGGGCCGCGGGCGCGAGGGGCGTCATCCTCGTCAACCAGACCCCCGGCGAGAGCATCAGCAGCGCGACCCTCAGCGCCGAGAACATTAACCTGATCGTCCCCGTCGGCGTGATCCCCCTCGAGGTCGGCACGGCGTGGCGGGAGCGCATCGAGGGCGGAGAGCAGCTCGAGGTCACCCTGCTGGTGGACTCGGTCGCCGAGACGCGCGAGTCCTGGAACATCATCTCCGAGACCAAGCAGGGCGACCCTAACAATGTGGTCTTTCTGGGTGCTCACCTGGACAGCGTGCAGGCTGGTCCGGGTATCAACGACGATGGTAGCGGAACTGCTGCCGTGCTGGAGATTGCCAAGTCCTTTACCAAGTACAAGGGCTACAAGAACAAGGTCCGATTTGCTTGGTGGGGTGCCGAAGAGTAAGAACAATGGCTCTGATGTGCTGTTTCATTAGCTGACAATTGGTCTAGGAGCGGTCTCGTCGGCTCGCTCTACTACGGCGAGCAGCTGTCCGAGGAAGAAGCCGACAAGATCCGATTCTACTTCAACTACGACATGATCGGCTCGCCCAGCCCCCGGTACTGGGTCCAAGCCAGCAAGGAAGCCGACAAGTCTGGCGGCGACATCCTCGCCAACTGGCTGCGCAAGAAGGGCAAGACAGTCGAGTGGGAGTGAGTAAAGCCCTCGTTATCTTTGATGCATAAACAAAAAAGCTGACATTTATCTTTAGGGAGTTTGGCGAATCCTCCGACTACGTCGCCTTCATCGAGCTCGGCATCCCCTCGTCGGGCATCTTCACCGGCGCCGACGCCGAGACCGACCCTTGCTACCACCTCAAGTGCGACACCATCAGCAACATCCACTGGGGCGCCCTCACCCTCAACGCCAAGACCGCCGGCCGCGCCGCTGCGCAGTTCGCTCTCAGCCTGGACGGCGTACCGCCGCGCGACAAGACCACTCCCAACCCCGGCAGCAAGAGGGCCGTGGCTGCTCGCTTTGAGAAGTGGGAGGAGAAGAAGCGGGTTGCGCAGAAGGCGCACAGCTGTGCTTCGCACGGCAAGATTGTTGTCTAAGAGGACAGATGTACTTGTAAGAGGGCGTTGAGGTTGGTGGTGGTTGATGAGTTATGATGAGATGATGAGATGAGGTGTACATATTAAATCATGAATATGCCTCTGACTGTTTCGTTTCTCAGCCGCATACATGTATAAAGTGAAATATGACCATTAATTATACCCTGCTTCCTGTCATGAGCCGTCAGGTTAGCATCGATGGCTGATCCTCCCACGTCTCTTGTTACTCCAGCGCTTGCAAACCATGCTCATGAAGGAACGCTATGCTGATGATAAAAGATAAAAATAAAATAAAATAAAAAATCCCCCATTAATCCCGCTAAAACTTGGACATTGAATACCCCCCTCACAAGGCCCGCCGAATAGGAGTAGGACGCCTAGGATTCGGGATCGGAAGCGCCCTATAAGTGGGATACTTTGGCCCCCCCGGGATGCGCTCCTGCTGCGCAGACGGCGGCGGGAACTGGACGGGGTTATGATGCGGCACGGGGATGGGCCTCGTCCAGCCATTCTCGGCCGACGGCCACACCTGCTCCCGAGGAGGCGGCCTCGGCTTCTTCCACTTCTTCTTTGGCGAGGGCTCCGGCATGGGCATGGGCATGTTCATAGGCATAGGCATAGGCATAGGCCGATCCCAGTGACCCATGGGCGGAGGAACCGGCACGGGCCCGCTCCAGCGCTCCCTCGACGGCGACGGCTCCGGGAACCGGTCTGCGGACCCGCCGAACGAGCTGCCCCCGTAGCTGCTCCGCTTGCGGTCGGGCCTCACGATGGTGACCTCGCGGGGCCGTCTCGCCCGGCAGCAGAAGCACAGGACGATCAGCACGAGGAGGAAGACGCCGACGACCGTGCCCGCGATGACGCCGATCTGGGTGTCCGTGAGGCCGTTTGGGTTGGAGTGATGGGACGTTGCGTCGGGACGGTCCGTGGCGGAGGGCACGCCTAGCGTGACGTGGGTTGTGTAGGTGGTGGAGGGGAGGGCGACGGTCTGGGTGATGACCTGGACTTCCTGGCGGCGGACGACCAGTATGTGGGGAGCTGTCGGTGCCATGTTTTGAAACAACGGCCAGAGAAAAAGTGAAGGTATTCACGCAACGGAACAAGAAAATAATCGCGCTGCTGGATGAGCCTCGCCTTTTGAGACAAAACATTCTGCCCATCCGAGTATGTCGTCCCACTCAACCACCCCCCCCTTTCGAAGGCAACCACCTCGCACAGCTATCCAGTCATCTGATGGGGGTCGTTGAATCCGCGCCCGTTCCGTGTCGCTTCCACGGTCTGGGAAAACGGCCCCCAAACTGCACCGGTTTCCTAGTTGAGGATGCATCCCCCTCTGCCAGTTCCAAGGCCCGATAGGGCTGTGCACTGCTGTGAATGGCCCCCGTCGAGGGGAGTCCCCGAATGTAACCCATTTCCTGAATCTTGTATCGAGGTTGGTTGGGGCGGGTGATGCATCATTCGGCCAATGGCAATGAGTCGCAGCGGCTGAGGGGGGCGTGATGCAGCCGTGTTAGGCTGCCAGAGCTGAAAAGGATTGACTGCAGTTATGCCTTGTTGCGGGTTTTTCTAGTTGAAGTGGTTCGCAAATGCGTTCGCCGTCGTTGGGGGATCTCGAGTAGCTAGCTGCATGACGATGGAAGTGAGACTTGAGTTGTCGTTTATCTATTTGCCTGAGTTGTCTATAATTTAACCGAACCCTTTCAACCCCGTCCGTGCCTGGGCTCCATCTCTATATCCGTCAGTGGACTCGACTCCCGGCCTGAGTCACCCCCCACGACCTTCCTGCTCCTCATGCACGCCGCGGCCTCGTCCTCCTCCCCCTGCGGGATCTTGACGTACGACCTCCTCGCCGTCTTCTCCATGCGCTCCATCGTGTGCGCGTGCTCCAGCACTCCCCCGATCTGGCGCCCCTGCCGGATCGTAGCCAGCGCGCTGTTCCTCGCCAGGGGCATCACGTCCGGATCCCCGGAGGCTCCCGCCGTGACGAGCAGGAAGACGATGACAGAGGCGAGCATGAACCCGTGCAGCGCTATCCACGGCCACTGTATGTCGTACAGCACTTCTTCCCTGCCGACTTTGCCGTAGAGGCTTAACCGCCCCTGATACCTGTCCTCGTCCTGTCCGGACAGGGCTTCCAGCCTGGGGTTGGAGTTGCGCCGCATCTCGTTGGTCATGCTCGTGGCGAGGGTGTAGAACTTCCTCGTCATGTTGGTGCTCTTCCAGGTCCACACGCCGTCGATGGCCGGCGGGTCAGCCTCCATGGTGAGCTCCGTCGCGTCCGGCCCGCGGGACATGCCGTTGAACCCGACTGCTCCTTTGCCCAGCTTCTCGGCCAGGGCGTCGCGGATCTCAGTGGTGTTTGTCCAGTTGCCCCGGAAGAGGTCCTGCATGTGGTGGCTTATGGCCTTGACGGAGGCTTCGGCGGCCGTCATGGGCTCGGCGGACGTGTTGCCCGGCCGCTCGAGCCGGAGGTCCGTGTAGCCCGCTGCCGAGTACCAGAGGTTGAACTCGAGGCTGTCCGTCTCGTTGTCCGGCGGCGTGTTCTGCTGGGGCAGCTCTTCGTTGTTGTCGAGGCGCCTCCACGAGTCCGGGTCGCGCTGCCAGTCCTCCGCCTCGGTGATGTCCTCCCTGAGTTGGTTCCCCTTGATGACGGAGTTGACATTCTTGATGCAGTAGTAGAGGGAGCACTCCATGGCTTGCATGGGGATGTTTGGCCAGTAGAACTGCTTGTCCATGGTCTTATTATTGACACCTGGTTCAAATGACGTGCCGTTCAGGTACTCGACGTCTGGGTAGATGACGCTCATGGACCAGATCAGCGTGTCAATGTCCTTCATGGAGCTCGTCTTGTTCGGGTTGCCGGTGCCGAAAGAGGTCATGGCGTACCTATCGTCCCAGGTGTAAATGCCGTAGCCCTTCTTGTTCAAGCAGTTGCTGAAGATGCCGTTGTAAGGAGGGCATCCGTCGACGTTGGCGATGAAGTGGCCGTTTGGCAGGGCAAACGCCGTCGCGGGGATGATGCCCCTCCCGTAGCCCAGGTCCTTTACCGTAAGGAGGGTGTCTCCAAAGTCGTCGACGCGCTTCAGCTCCGCGGTGAGGTTGGTGCACCTGTGGCAGACGCCCAGCGTGTCGAACCGATCCCAGGTGCAGTTGCTCGTCGGGCACTGCACCAGCGCCTCCTGCTCAATCTCCCACGGCGAGCGAGAGAAGCCGTTGAGGATGGCGGCCTGCATGGAGAGGGGGAGTTGGGTCCTCGAGTAATAGACGTCCTCGTCGTCCTCAACCTGGACCTGGACCTGGGTCGCGGTGCCCAGCTCGTAAGTTGTTGTCCGGGAGATGAGGGCCAGGAGACCCGAGTCCTGGGAGTTGCTCAGCTTGAACACGATGCTGTTCCGGAGCTGCACCAGCTGCTGAGCCAGAGGATCGAGGCCTATGGCCAGAAGGGTCAAGATGGCACCAAACTGAACAGCCCATCTACACGGGTAAGCTTGATCCCTCTGGGTTATCAAACTGGTTGAACTTACGCCCCTCTTGTACTAAAAAGAACCCTCAGACTGCCCAGCGGACCACGGGTAGCGCAGTCGATGCGGTCAAAGTCGACGAGCAGCCGCGGCTCCCTGGCAAACAGGATCCATTTCCACTGCGCCATGCACTCGGCCGTCACGTACGCGAGGCTCGCCTTGATGGCCACCGACAGGATCGACACGACGGCGTTGAGCGTCACGCCGTTCCACGTGAAGACGGGCTTGCCGTCGAACCGGGAGAGGAGCACCACCGTTGCGACGAGCGACGCGCTGGAGCCCAGGACGGCCCAGGTCTCGGGGCCCCAGGCGGACCAGCCGAGGACTCTGAAGATTCTGAACATTGCAAGACCATGGATACGCCGGGGGTAAAGTGTAGGAAAATGTTGACGGGGATGAGGTGCTGTTTTATGCACTGATCCCACGCTACACAACTCGCCTCATCCTGGTTCAGCGTGGCAGAGTTGGAGTCAGTCGCCGAAACAGAAGCGCTTGTGCCCGCTTGGATGGGACACACCAGTGACACTTGATGCTGGCTCAGCCTTGGAGGATGTGGAACACTGTTTATCTGCCGTTGGATCCAACCCTTTGATGGCGGAGTCCTCGGACTCGGATGCGAATAGGTGCAAACTTTAAGGTCCTAGATTGGGGGCGCCAAGAGATGGGAAATAAATGCCCAAGAGCGTCAGCATCCATATTTAGAAGCTAAGAACAGATCTGAGCATCCAATGATCTCGAGAGCCAATTCTATCCCTTTAATTATTCTTCCGAAACACTAGAATAGTCCGCATGCACCCCGTAGAGTTATTCCTCTCCCACAGATGCTCGTCCACAACATCGATATCCCAGCCCTCGATCGTCCTATCATCCCACTCCTTCTTCGTCTCGTTGTAGTACCGCTCAACCTTGACCTCCCGAAGATTCGGCACCTCGCCCTGCACAAGGAGGTTGAACACCGCATCGTTGACCTTCTGGCAGCGCCTCTGGTAATAGCCCTTGGAGTAGTACAGGTCGTCCCAGTAGAGGTACAGCGTCTCGATCGACGGCGGGAGAGCTTCGCCGAAGACCAGCGAAGGCCCATCTTCATCATCCTCCTCCAACTCGCCATACATGGGTATTCTGCCGAGAAAGTCCTCCTGGATGATGCGCAGGTGCCGCAGCGACGCGACCTCCTTTAGGGAGCCCACCCTACCCTCCGTCCCATGAGAGGCATTGTACTCGAGGGTGTGCAGGCCAAACTCGAGCAGGTTCCGTCCAAGGTCCCTGATGATGCGGCCGAACTCGCCCAGGTCGATCTCCCAGCTGTCTTCCTCTCGGTCATAGTCATATTCCTCCCTGCGGCAGTCGGCCATCTCCAGCAACAGGCCGCGGAGGTTTCCGCAGCGCGTCAGGATGTTCCTCAGCCCTGCGGCGTCGACGATGCACTCCTTGAGGTCCAGATACTGCAGGTTGGAGACGCGGTCCGGCCAGGCCAGTTCCTTGGCTGCTTCGCCGGACCAGTCGATGCCCAGGGTGCGCAGCCTCTTGAGGGTCGGATGGAGGAGGATGGGCTCAAGCACCCAGACAGCTGTGTTACCGTCGACGCAGCTGCCAGTCCTGAACCGGACCTCTGTGAGATGCGGGAGGCCGTAGTTTGCGAACGTATCCTTTGCGATGTGCGCAACCGGCACCTCATCCTCATCCTCATCCTCGTCATCACTCCCCTTTCTCTTCAGCTTCGCTAGGATCTCCTTCTCCATTCCAAGACTGCCGCTCAGCATCCAAGGTAACGGCGACCAATCACTGTGAAGCGTGCAGTCAACCAGCTGCACCTGGGGCATGAACGCCAGGAGAAAGGCAGCCAGACCGCTACGATAGGATTTGGTGCCATCAGCAAGCTGATCCTTGAGATACGCCTTGATTGCCGGGGGCAAGTCCAAAGATCCAAGGCTAGCTCCCGCGGCATCTTGGATCCGGCCTCGCTCCCGGACATCGTCGTCGAGGGTCGTGATACGAGTGTGCAGCCCCAGCTGGGGGTCAGCAGCGAGCGTCTGCGCGAACAGGCTCAGGGCCGTTTCCTCGTCGGAGCGCCCTTCCAGGAGGGCGGTGCGGTAGAGCAGCCTCTGCGCGACGCGGCGAAACTGGCGGCACACGAGGCAGATGGAGAGGAGCGTCTTTACCGTCTCGTGCTTGAGTTGTGCCCCGTACAACCACCACCTGTCAATGGGCAGGTCTTCCTCGAAGGTCGAGAAGATATGGTGCCAGATTTCGTCGGGGAGGGACTTCATGGCGATGGTGCTAGAGGGAGAGGCGTCTGGGGACATGATTGAAGGGTAGAGGCTCAAGTGAATGCACGCATATATGTTGATGAGCCGGTGTGTTGTTTCGGCCGTAAGCTGACGGGTTTCGCTTACACTACCCACTATTGAGCAGGGTCCCCTTGCACCATAGCCCGCCTAAGAATAGGTGAAACTTGCTTGGTCTGGTTAGTGATGCCGAGCCACGCGTCGATCACGTTGAATGTGAACTGTTGTTGATTTGGATGGTGGAGGATGGTGAAGATGAGCATGGATAGAAGTGTGCGTGTTTAAATTATACTCTCATCCTAACTAAGTAATACTTAATTAAATGCTCTAAGCGAGATCTAATATTGACCATTGTATACGCGATATTAAAGATATCCAGTGGTATGCCATTCGTCTCGTAACTGGGTCTACTACAGACCATACATATAGATTGAACGAGACGGAATATATACTTAGTACACAAGAGTAGCCAACACTTATACCACCGCAACGAAAGGACCATGAGCAAGTAGCCCTTGCCCTTTCCTATCGACGGAACAATCAATTGCACCCTCTCAGGTTAGATAAGTGTAGCTAGGCATTGCTGAAGAAACCCATCTATTCTTCCAGCGTCAACACCATTAGAAGGCAGCAAAACTGGGAAAGCTAGCGTAGACAAGCGTAAAGATTGTAACAAAATATTAGAGAAGACTAGACGACGCCCAATGACATCGAATCTAAAACCGCACTTGACGGCTCACGGCGGCCATCATCAGTGGGCTAGTTATGTGAGATTCCACTGATAACCTGGGGCACCACAACTGCCGCCGGAAGCATTGATCTAAACAAGGGCGAGCGTCCTAGGAAACATGGATTTACGAACCGATTTCTGACCTGGTCAAGCAGGAACTTTTATTATATTTACCGGAATCTGTTGCCTTGGCAATGCCGTCCACCAAGATAATGCTCCCCTGGGCGGCTGCTGTATCGAGGATGACGCTCTTATTCCTTTAACAGGTGATTTGATCGTTCTCTAGCCAAAGGTATTTGTTTACGGCTACAGTTTTGTTGAGACCAAGGAGGGAGGGGGTTGACTAAGCTGAGAGAGAAGGTTGAGAGGTAGGAAGAGCTGGCTATAGAAGGGGCTTTGTATTCAAAAGGAGACGCGGGTGAAACTACGCATCAGAGCGAGCTATTCCACGAGCAATTGACGTCTTAAATTCAATAGCCCTCATTCACTGCGAGGTTCTTGAATATCACTGTCAGAGAGGCTCTGTATGTGGTCTGCAATCTTCACAATCAAGGCGTTCCGGGCCAATGCCTTCCAGCTGGACGTCCATGGGAAGCCCTTGAGTTTGCCAAAGACCACAACCTGGCAACTCCCATCAGTGGAGCAGATAAGCGGCTTGCGGGGTGCAGATGGGATTCCTTGAATATTCGACAGTGGGTAATACGACCCGATGGGGAGTTGTGGGCACGGATATTTACGCAGCTGCCGAGTTTCGGAGAACCTGTCACCGGAGCAGTTTCGGTGACATGGCGGAGTACAGTCGGCGATTTAATGTTCAATTATTGGGCCATCTTCAGTCGTGATTCGACAACGTGAAGCTGGCATGTAGAAAAGGGTATTGTGATAAGCTGAGAAGGGGTGCTACCGTAGCTGATGGGGCCGCGCTGCCCTTATCATTACCTGAAGAGTGGCTGGTCGTAAGACCATTGAATGAGAGATACGTGGTGTTTTTGTGCTGGTATGGGAAAAGGACTCTATTGGTAATCGGAGCAAAGACGGTCACGGTGCCCTCAGTTTCTGTTCTGCCTATGCACATAGGCTGAACTCACACAATTGGCCTTGAGTTATACAACACTAGTCTGGTTTGGAGGTTGGAGGTGAGTGATGGTGGTGGGTATGAGATTATCAAGGAGGAGGATTCGAGAACTGAGAGCTGACTCCATCCATACTGTTGGATCCTTGTTGAGTGTAAATTATACATGCCACTATTCGTCACAAGTCCAGAATTCTCCTTCATCACTAACGTAACACTGTCCGCCCAAGCCATCGACGTTCCTCTACACCAGGTGGTAAACGTCACAGCCGCGTCCACCCCGGCGTCAAGCTCCTCCTTGGTCCAACGACACGTCGTCTTGAGCTCCTTCCACTGGGCAAAGGCCATCCAGGTGCTATAGTCGACGAGCTCGTCGCCCGCTATCGAGTGCCCGACGTTCTCGCAGAACAGCCGGAACACGCCGCAACCGGGGGTGTTGAAGGTTTCGATCTGGCTGATGCGCGCCCACAGCGTGAGCTCGTACGCGGCACCGGGCTGGATCTGGGACTTGTCTAGGAGACGGTAGGAGGGCATCCAGGTGGGCTCGTGCAGGGGGAGGCCCTGGTGCGGCGAGAGGGACATGGTGGCCCTGCCCTGGTGAAAGTTCTGCTGGGTGGGGGCCAGGGAAGCCGGGCTGGTGCCGTTGAGCTTCCAGGGCGAGGTGGTGGTTCGGTCTGGCTCGCCAAAGTTGTCGTTGACGAGGACGGTTGGCCAGATGACCTCTTTGGTGGTGGTGGAAGTTGCTGGGGTCGTTGACTGGGTTGTGGTGGCGGAGGAGTCTGAGGTGGCAGTAGAGGACTCCGAGATGGTAGTTCCAAAGGTCGACAAGCAAGTTGCCGTCTGGGAGGAGTTGGAAGCTGTGTCTGCCAAAGCTGTACCAGAAATCGACGCAGAGGTGGACGCAGTAGCTGACAGGCTGGTCGTGATGAATTCCGATGTCGCGCTAGACGTACCCTCGTCCATTGTAGCGGCTGAACTTGATTCGGTCAATGCGACAGAAGACCTCGTGTCAGTCGTGGATTCGGCCGACACGATTGAAATTGTGTCTGTCAGAGACGTCGAGGCCGTCTCAAAAGCTCTGCTCGTATCAGACGAGGACAGAGACCTCGGCTTGCAGTGGCCCGCCAGGGATCCTGGAGAGAAGAGCAAGACTGCGAGGCCAGTCTTGAGAGTTGGTGAGATCATGGCTGGGAATGTTGACTTGAAGATCATGATGGAAAATAGCTCGTAGACCATTGCATGAGGTTTTAATAACATTTAATAGGGGCGCTCGTCTAGCTGTTGATCGTTCAGCTGAGGGCAGGCATGGCTTGCCAAGCCAATAGTCTCCTCAACTTCCAAGAAACTAACTCGCCAGTTTTATCCAATCTGAGGGCCCCAGCTATTGCTTTTCATGCAGCAGTTGCAGCTAGCTCTGAAGGAGAACTGAAATAGAATAATATATGCCTATCCACCAAAGCCGAATCATGTCAAGCCTGTAAGACGTTGTCATTCCAGACTACCGAGTTAGTTTCCGGCCCTTGAAAGGATCCAAGATATAGAGCTATAGGTAAGAAGCCCAATGATGTGTTTGGTGGTTTCGGTAAACTCATCGCATGCCTGGAGTTACACGTGCAGCCAGGCATGGTCAATAAAAATGGGCTGCTGAAAGATACTATCCAGCGAATACTGCTCAAGCCCTTCGTAAAGCCCATCCGCAGGCACCGACCCGGCCATGGACTCCGGCCGTCGATCCGCCCGCTTGTCCACGACAGGGTGCACAAACGTCGTCTGCACGCTGACAGTTGTATTCGAGGCCTGAGACTGCCCACCGGGCGTATCCTCGCTCACGGGCTGCGGCGCTATCGTGTCCATGATGTCCGAGTCTATGAGCTGCCATATCTTTGCGGGCTGGAAGCTGATCATGTTGTTGTCGTGGGCACGGCTGGACAGCGTCTGCAGTTGATGGAGGAGTTCAAGCTGCATCGGTCAGTCAGGGTATCACAAGGAGCTGAACTAGAGAGGCCTACCTTTTGAGCGTTTCTTGGACAGAGATCCGGCATAGAAGATAAAAAGTCGACGCATTTGCGGTAATTCTCCTTGGACGTATCCGAGATCTTGCTATCCCTCGCGTACTGGAACAGCCACGGGATCGTCGCCGTCGCCGCAGCCATGTCACCGATCAGAGGATCATAGCTCACGAGCCCAACGTCAAGACACGTCTGCGCCAACCTCGCAACCCACCCAGAATGGAACAGCGCCTGGTCCACCGTCTGCTGCAAGAAGAGCCGCGGCTGAGAAGGCCGGTTCGCCTGCCGCAGGGTAACGAGGTGGATAAACGGGTGGTTGAGCAACCCTTGCGTTGAATGCGCCGCCATCTGGAACAGCAGCCAGGGCACCCAGTATTCCCTCCTAGCTTCCAGCTCCTCCAGCGACCGGTCTGCGAACGCCACGTTGCGGACAAAGTGCATGTGGCCGAGCTGACCTTCTAGGTCGTAGAGTTTGTTGGTGAGCTGGTAGAAGGTTGAATCTGTCTCGCACGGGCTGTCTGCTCTCCCCAGCCGGATGGCGTGGAGATATGAGATGACGTCTCCCCAGAAGGACACTCCACGGAGAGCATGGGCGGTGATTCCAAAGTCGGGCTTGCTGTCGTCGCGTATGTTTGCCAGGTCGGGTTCGAGTTCCTCCTCTTCGTGATAGTTAGGGGGCGACGGCTCGCGTGCGCTATTGGGGTAGTCCGGGGGTGCTAGGCTCTGAGATAGCAGGGTGAAGCGGGGGGCAAAGGCCTTTTCCAGGATGAAGACGCTCCAGTAGCATCTGAGGCTGGTGTCGTCGTCGATGCGGAGCTGAGGAGAGCCCATCCCCCGCATGAGTTCTAACCTGCTCGCAGCACCTATTGCCATCAGTGCAAGCGCCGGCCTCCCTTCTATAGCCCTGGGGTTAGCTACATTCAACGCGTCTAGGACTGCTGGTACTTGCCCAATATATCCCCTATCGCCAGTAGACACAGCGCCTGCGAGATCTCCACCTTGGCCACCCCCCTCATCGCAAGCTCGAGAACGGTGTCGCGCGCAGACCTCGCACGGGAGTGTATCAAGTCGGCCTCCTTTGCGCTGTGCGAGTTATATTGAGCGCTGGATAGCGAGAGCGCGAGGAAGATCCATTGGAGGAAGAGAGGGGACCTCTCGATCCGGGTCTTTAAGCCGTCCAAGCTGAACAGAGGGAGGGGCTGGCAATACAGACGTGCTCTGTATGCTTGGACGGCCCTGTCGAGAGACCCCGGTGGTATCTGTTCATGGTCACTGGAAGGCCTAAGAGCTGTCAGAGAAGTAGTCATAGTATGGTCTATTGAACAGTCCCACCAGGGTGTTGTGCTCGGAATCGAGATGCTTGATCTGTCGATGGCTCTTTGAGAAGGTTCGGATTCTGCTACTCTATTGGTCTGCTCGGGGAGAGAATCCGGAGTTAATGAGGTGCCATTGTTTGCGGGATGACCTTGAGAACTGCTTGGAAGGTTGGCTCGTCAGTGCTGTCGGTGAGGGGTGCTTTCTTCTTACCGGAGGATATCATAGATCTCTCCAACCTGCGCCTCTAGATTAAGGACTCGATCCCTCGAGCCAGCTGACCTGTCGAACAGATGAGAAGGGTTCGACTTGGGCCCCAGAAGAACGTACCCTTTGGATGCTGCCCGCCTCTTGCGCTTGGCCGTCTCCCGGTTTCGCGGAAGGTATTCACAAGCCTGGTCCAGACGCTGGCAAAAAGAGCATACAGGCCTTTCTCCAGTACACTTTGTCTTTTTCCGACTACTTGGTGATGAGCAACCCGTCATGCCGGCTTGACACAGGGCCAATGCAAGGGGTCACTTACCGGCAGCTTTCACACGCCCGCCGGACTGTCGGCTCATTGACTGGGGCGTTTCCGCTCATCACGTCAGCTGTGGGGTTGACAGGCATAGAGAGTCCAAGAATCCGGGGAAATGAACAGAGGAGGTTTGAACGTGAGGACCCGGGGGGGGGGGGGCTTGG
>JAVIXY010000090.1:50045-147852 GCA_033030565.1 Fusarium nematophilum
ACCCGGGGGGGGGGGGGCTTGGAGAGATGACTCCGTGCCCACTTTAAGTTTACTTGGTTCGCAGGATGAACTATAATGACACGTGACTTGGAGTTTGACCGACTACATGGCTCTTATCATCAACTTGGGCATTGATCGATTCGCCGAGATTCCATGCTATCTTTCGGGGTCTGATAATGGGAGTGTATCCGACATGGGCATCCGATGGCGGTCGAGGGTTACCCGGTTTATGAGGAGACTGGGCACGGAGAATTATGAGCGTCAGTTTTCCGTGCCCACGGATGAAAAGCGTGAAATGCAATTGGTCAATTGCGTCTACCACGGGGTTTTATCTAGTTTTCCCGTCTTCCGCCTCTGCTCCCTATCTACCTCCAGAAGACCGGACGAGAGAATGAGAGTATTCTCGTGTGATTCTTCTCCAATTGACCACGTCTACTCATATCTTATAGACATATCGTTTAACCCTTGACCATGACCGCCAGGAACCCCGTCTCGAAAGACGTCCCCATCCTCATCGTCGGCGCAGGCGTCTTCGGCCTCTCCACAGCCCTCGAGCTCAGACACCGCGGCTACAAGCATGTCACGGTCATCGACCGCTATCTGCCCCCCGTCGTAGACGGCAGCAGCGTCGACATCTCGCGCGTCATCCGGGTCGAGTACGCGGACCCGCTGTACGCCAAGATGGCGCGGGAGGCGCACGAGGGCTGGGTACGGGACTATCCTGACCACTACCACGAGTCTGGGTTCGTCATGGTTGCGGACGCTTTGGGGAATTCTTACATCGACAAGAGCAAAGATACAAACAAGACGATGGATGATACTCTGGAGGAGTACGAGAATGCGGGTGATATTCGGACGAGGTTCCCTGAGATACAGGCGAATCTAGATGGCTTGAAGGCGTATTACAATCGACGGGGGGGATGGGCGGATGCAGAGTCGAGTATACGACAACTTGCCAATCAGTGCAGCCGTGAAGGAGTGTCGTTCATCACCGGCGAGAGAGGGCGCGTTCTCTCCCTGCGGTACCGGGGAAATCGGGTAACCGGCGTCAACGTCGCTCAGGGGGATCCCATCTCAGCATCGCAGGTTATCCTGTCGACAGGCGCGTGGTCCAACCGACTCCTCCCAATCACCCATGCAACGTCTGCTTCCGGTCAGCCCGTCGGATTCATCCGTCTGTCTCCAGACGAAGCAGCAAAGCTGGCCAAGATGCCCGTCATCATCAACCTCAGCACAGGCGTCTTCATCTTCCCGCCCACGCCCGGCACGCACATCCTCAAGATCGCCCGGCACGGGTATGGGTTTGCGACGCATGTGCCCGTCGAGGACGACAAGGGCAACTCTCGATTCGTATCGTCTCCGAAGCGCGATGGAAACAACGCTGCTGCCTCCTACCTACCCGAGGATGCTGAGCAGGCTCTCCGTGATGGCCTCCAGCAGCTTGTGCCGGAGGTTGCGGACCGGGAATGGGTCAGACGCCGACTGTGCTGGTACTCTGATACTCCAGAGGGGGACTTTATCGTCGACTACCATCCTGCCGCTGAAGGTCTCTTCTTGGCCACGGGTGGTGCTGGACAGTAAGTAGCTGGACGTATGCGTGTGAAGGTGGTGGCTAATGTGTTGCGCAGCGCTTTCAAGTTTCTGCCTGTTCTCGGAAGATACATTGCAGACTGCTTCGAGAACAAGGCCCCTGAATCTCTGCGACGGAAATGGAGACTCCGAGCACCAGACGGAAAACAGGTTTCGAAGCAGGGCGACGGTAGTCGTGGTGGTCCTCCTCTCCGGACTCTGACCGGGGCCGAGCAAGCCAAGCTGTAGATACGGGCTTGTAAACTGCATGCTGTCTTTGGGTGTGTAATTAGCCTTGCATTCATATAGACCATTCCATAAGAGCATCCGGAGTTGTATCTCTAATCGTATGCCACATTCGCCTTTACTCTCTTCTCATCCGGCACCGCCCCATCCATGGCCTCCATCCGGAGGTGGCTCCCCTCAACTTGAATAGAATAAGTCTGCTCCAGCCCCTTCATGGAGGAGAACCCCGCCGAAATGCCAGAGAGCTGACTATCGTTTGGCGACGGGCTCTTCATCCCCACCGCGAGGAGTTCCGACACGGTCTCCCAAGACGAGGACGTGAAGCCCGACCACAGAGACCACCCCATGTAGACGGACACGATGAGTGCGTACAACAGGAGAACCCCTAGGGCACCCACCGTCGTGCTGTCACCTCGAGTGTACGCATACCCCATCACCCAGGCTTCCATCTCCTTCCGCAGAAACACCTCCTGATCTTCCGTCGGGACTTTGTACGCCGCTCCTCCGGGCCCAAACTCCCTTCCATGCTGCGGGAGAAACTCCTTCCACCAGGTCCCCTGGGTGCTCTTCAACTTCAGAACCGGAGTCGTGTACGGAGCAGATCGAGCCATCCCGTTGGTCAACATGAGCCCTATGATGGCCTCCAGGTGAGGCTCGGAGCCGCTCCCTCCCACGCCTGGCTTCCAGAGCTGGCTCGCCAGGGCCATTTCTTCAAACACGGTCGAGTTCCGCCCTGGACCAGCAACAGTAGGGTTCACGTATTGAGCAAACCCCGGCCTGAGGTGCACCCGCCATCCGTACGCCTGGTTGAACAGCCACGTGCCCTCCCTTGAGGTATCCTCTGGGCCCGTCCCCCGGGGGCGCCCCCTGTGTGACGAGTGTGATGCGGTTCGAAGCCAGAGTGGCGGTTGCCCATCGCGCGTCGACCATGCATCCGTACAATTGCACGAGAGAAGCGGACCTGTTCGTCGGCAAGGCCACGACCGCTCCTATGGACCCGTTGGCCGCGGTGATGTGGTCGAGGTCGAACCAGAGTATCTCCGGTCGGGTTAGATTCGCCACATGCGTCGCCTGCCACTCCTTGACAACAGACTCATTGAGGTCGGTCAGCCGAAAGTCCCTGAACTTGAGATCGGGAAAGATTGGCGGGTCTTCAGACCTCTTGTCGACCAGAGACATGTGGCATCTCGTATGCGTCAGGGCGCTACGCACATGGATGTGAAAGTCTGTGCTCTTGTACAGCCAGAGGCGGGACTTTTGCGTCTGGTACGCCTCGTGGGCGGCGCGGTCCCAGTGCACTCCGCTGTAGACGAGGGCGTCCGACGTGGCGAAGTGAGGCATCGTCACGACGGTGTAGTTGGGGCTCATGGCGTCGTAGACTGGCTCCCGCACGTCGGTGACCATCTCCAGGAGGCTAGATCTGCCGGAGACGACGATGTTGCGCGGAGGTCTCGGGCCCATGACTCTGTCGTCTATCTTGCTCGAACCAGGGAGCTTTGGAGACCAAGAGCGCGTTGATGGCGTCCCACTGCCACGAAGGGCAGAGGGGGTTGCCAAAAGTTTCACAGGTCGTCCCAAGGGTATGCGTCTCGTTGAGGTTGTCCGGGAAGATGGCCGCCTCGCTGGCATTCCACCGGATGGTACTCCCACCAGCTCGCCACTTGCCCTCCTTTGGAATCATGGCCGTGGCGCTCGCCGGAGCGACAGCTATGGATAACACAGTGAAGAGCATGATGGTCACCACGAACAAAGCCTTCCGCCAGATAGAAGCGTACCGGCCCCTGAGGATGGCAAACATCTCCTTTGACCACAGGAACGTCACATCCGAGATCTGGAAACCCGCCACAAAGGCCGCCAGGGGGACGCCCTCCCCCAGCGTCATCTCCCACCGCACCATGGTCAAGACGATGCTCGTCAGCGACATGACGATGAGCAGCTCCATCAGCTTGGCGGCGAACTGCAGCGCCAGGAACTTCTCCGTGTCCTGGTCCTGCGGGCCCGAGAGCTCGTGGCCGATAAAGATTTCTTGG
This sequence comes from Fusarium nematophilum, assembly GCA_033030565.1. Lineage (NCBI taxonomy): Eukaryota > Fungi > Ascomycota > Sordariomycetes > Hypocreales > Nectriaceae > Fusarium > Fusarium nematophilum. The sequence goes on from JAVIXY010000090.1 coordinate 53,891, forward strand.
AATATGAAGTAGCTCAGTGCTGCGATGCCGCCCACGGCTGGGAGGTGCATCGCGCATCCGAGGAGGGCGGCGCGGTGGCTGTGGATGATGGGGATGCGGGAGCGGGAGTGGAGCTTTGACCGGAGGGCGAGGTACAGGCCTTGTAGCTTCCATTGACGGGTGGTCGTTTCCAGGAGTGAGCGGATGCGGATGGAGCGGGAGGGCTGGGTGGTGCTTGGTTGGGTTGAATCGCTGGTTGGTGTTAGTGGATGAGTGTCTGGTTGTGGACGACAAACTTGCCTATCTGGCTGGTTGTTTAGGGTTTCAGTGTCCTCGATGCCTTCAACTGGCGGAGGCGTCGCTGATAAAGAGTCTGCGTCAACCGTGGCAGTCTGGTCATTCTGTCGGGAGCCTGGTTCCTCGAGAGCCGGCGAAGTGGCCGCCTCGGTGGGAGGAGCTGCCCGAAGTTGGCTTTGTTCGACTGACAATTCCCCCGTCATTCTCTATTCCCAGTTCTCATTGCCTTTGAGAATGCCATAGGTGGCCGGGAGGGGAGAGTTCTGAGGAAACTGACCCGGGGTTGATGAGTCAATTATAGAATCTGCCAGAATCGAGATCAGGCTGCGCGCTGCGAAGAGTGCGGCGATCTTGGCAAGGCGAATTGGGTCTCGGCTCTCAGTTCTCGGTGCGCGGTTGAGTTGCTGCTTATTGGATGACTGTCACAGCTTGCGCTGCAAGCCTCTCTTGGAGATATTGGGGGTCTGTTGAGTTGATTGGGGGGGAACTTGTGCACTTTTGCCCGGGGCTCTCTTTGTGCCACCCTACTTTCAACTACTATGTGGCTTATTCGCCTTTTGAATCCTCGTGTGGCCTTTGGCTCGGTCTAAATAACCATCTCCAAGGCGACTATGTTTGTAGATTCATTGCCATCGTCCATGACAGTTCCCTTTCTCAACCTCCAACCAGTCAGTAAACTCCGGCTGTGGCTCGGGTTTAAGTATAGTACATGCTTCTAAAGGACAAGATGCTTTGCGAAACTACCGTCACCTTCATAGTCAGCTCAAGACTTTATGGCCAAGTTAAATTTGAACAAACTCAGTAAAGTGAATCCAATGAGGGTCGGCCGTGAAGATGCTCCAGACCAGCTGCTGTTCTTGTGTCTCGCCACGACAAGCTGTCCTATCCAGTTGTCGAAGCCACCAGGGGAAAGTGCGAGTGCAGAACTTGGGTGTCCCCTGGGTCTGGTAGCGCATCGAGAACTCGACGGGCCTTTCTGCTTTGGGGGGTTTCCGGCAAGGAGATTGTGTTGTTGCACTTCTGCTTGGATGGATGGTCGCCACCTCATCGCCGTGTTGTTAGGTCAGTGGCAGCGCCGATGTCCCACCACCACCACCAGTGGAAGGCCTTGATGTCTTGACCTTTTTCTTTTAAGGAGCCATTAGTTGTCGTTCCGGGAGATGATGGCTCTTGGAATGGATCTCCGGAGCTTTGAGACGTTCATTCGGCATGAAATACACCGAGCTGGGTCGGCTATCAGAGCTGTGTGTCTAGACAGAGGCTAAACGGTCAAGTCCATTGAAGTGTTTTAGAAGGATACCATCCCAGCCATGATTCTGCCGCGTGGACGTGCTTGGGCCATATCTTTGTGGCCAGTTTGTTGAAGATATAGATCTCCAAGCATGGGAGTGTTCAGATGGTGGTTGTGGATGTGGCATGAGGCTGCAGCATTCGCTACAAGTAGGATGGAGTGAAGATCATTAAACGAGGGATCGGTGGCAGTTCTATCTTCGGGCGTAGAAGAAGAGAATTAGAGGCAAGGTAGACGAGGCTGTCAAGGTGGAATAGACACTTAGCCGCCGTGGCTGACCGTAGTCCACTCACGACCGGCCTAGAATTCCAAACATTTGCGTCTCAGCGCTAGAGTCAATAGCTAACTATAGAAGCGGCTGCGCGGGCCAAGATTCGCCAAAGCGGTTGACACCTTTGTCCTCCGATCTGGGTCAACTGTCGTTGTTACGGCCCCTTTGATGAGCCAATGGTTTTGTTCCATACAGTTGAGAATTCTACCCTATCTTACAACCTCTCCCAGCCACTCACCCTAAATCCACCCAACCAACCTCGCCCCCAGCCCCAAACTCACCGGCACAAACACCCAATGCCCCCATTCCATCCCCCTCACCACTCCCCTACTCGCAAACCCATCAATCAGCGCAACCGGCGAACCCACCAGCATCAGCCACCCCAGCATCCTCCTATCCTCCGCGACGAACCACACGGCCACCGTCGTCAGCGTCATGGTCAGGTTACGTGCACCCGACATCCGGACAAGGGCGTGCGCGAGCCTCCGTCCTTCCGGGTCTGCGGGGGTGGGGAACCCGAGGAGGGACAGGGCGTGGGCCGGGCGGAGGAGGGAGTTGAGGCCGACCAGGCCGGGCATTAGGCCGAGGGTCAGGACCGCGCGGGCGGCGTAGTCGGGGCTTTGGGAAGACATTGTAGTGGTTTTATGTGTGCTTGAGTTGAGATGTGAATGTTGAGTTGGCACTAGACTACCGTTCCGCGTCTTAATCCGCTCCAGTGAACGGCACGTGTCTCTCGAGGAATGTAGCTAGATAGAGCGTTGAATTGATGTAGTCGACGCCGCAAGGGCATATCCAACCAACTACTATCATCACGACGCCCATCGCCGCACAAACTCATCCTTCTTGACGCTCCTTGCAGCACCCCTCTTGGCATCCACCCCCTCCAGCTTCTCCCTCACCTTGTCCACCTCCTGGCTGAGCACATGAATCGACCCCTCGATCTCGGGGTCAACCAGCCTCACCTCGCCAAACGGACTCTCGGCTAGCACACTATCACGAAGCAACTGAATCGCCAGCCGCACATCATCAAGGTGGGCCGTGGCACTGGCCTCAAAGCTATCCTGCGCGTTGCGCACCACATCGGTCGTCTTGCCGGAGCGTTCGGCAGTGACGTGCGCCAGCGTCGAGGCCTGATCGTGGATGGACGCGTCTTCAGCTGAAGGCAATGACAGGGCAAGGTTACGGAGGAGTGCTTCCATGGCGGGCTCGTCCAGGATGCCCGAGGAACGACGACGGTTGCCGCCGCGGCGGGAGGCGGTGTTGGAGCGCATCCGGATGGGGGAGGGGTTGCGGATAGGTGAGGCGGGCAGGGCAGGCCTGGAGGCTTTCTTCTCTGGGGAGAGCGAGGCGGAGGCTTCTGCTTTGGCGGTGGCGATGACGGATGACTGCGCTGCGTGGTGGGACTTGAGCGTTTCTACACGGTCAAGAAGGAGGCATATCTTGTCCAGCAGATGGTCGAGGCATTCGTTGACCTGGCTATGTTAGTGACACCGCGGTGAATGTCGAATCCCACAACTCACGTAAGATACAGCCACCGCTGAGCGGTGCAAGCTCTGTCCGCTCTGGGAGTCGGTCGACTTTAGAGCCGGTTCCAGGTGCTGCTGCTCAGCCGACATCTGAGCAACTGGCAGAATCTCCGAGTACAGCGACTCAAGCTCCTCCTCTAGAGCCTTGACATCGTCTCCCGTCGCAGTCTTGATGTTGCCCGACCGCTCCGCTGCGATGACAGCCTCAAGGTAGACCCTGTCCAGTCTAGTTCGGAGCGTCTCTACCGTCGTTTTGATCAATCTGCAAATCTGTGAGCGAATAATCACCACATCATCTAGAAGTGCAACGCACCGCATGCAAATCTCCCGCAGCTTCTCAATCGTCTTTTGCTCCTCCGGATCCTGCTGGTCCAGCTCCCACCCCAGCTTCTGCAGACTGGAAAGCAGCTTGTCATCCGCCTGCAGGACGCTGTCAACCGTCTGTGTGAGGTTGGAGCGCGACTCCTTGGCCAGCTCCTCGAGATCCGCAACACGATACTCGAGACTCTGCGCCTCGCCGTCCACCTGACCAGAATCAGCATTTTTGGAACCAACCCTGTATAGGGTCCTTACCTCAAAGACAAGCCTCTTAAGGGCACTTCTCGACTTGTCCAGACGGGCCTGCTCAAGCTCCCGCCGTTGACTCTCAGCCTCGTCACGCTTCTTCACAATCCGCGCCAGGGCATCCTGCTGCTGCCTCAACGTCTCGGTCTGCTTGGTGATAGTCGCCGTCGACCTATTCAGCTCCTCGATAGCAGCCCTGATATCCTCCTCATTCACGGCCTGCACCTCACCCAGATCATACGCGTCAGCCAGCTTATCGACATCGCCGCTCCTATCAAGAGCCGTATACCTATCAAGCTGCAAGTTAGCCTGCTGCCCGACGCACAAGAGACCAAAAAACTCACAGCGCCAGCTCATCACCCGTTAGGAGGTGATCGGCCGCGAGATGCAGGTTCGCCCACTCGACGAAAGCAGTGCCGCGGTGCTCATCGGCCAGGGCGCGCTGCACGTCGTCCTTCGAGGCGGGGACGCCGTACGCGCGGGCGACCCTGAGCAGGGCGGCCTCTGCGCGGTCCCTGGGGCTGAGATCCATTGTGGTCCTGTGGAATAGCGAGGTGGCGTTTTTCCAAGTAACCTTTTTGCCTCTGGAGTTGTGCAGTTTGTTGCACAAAAGTCAACAACCGCTGGCGGGTTTGGGCTTAGCCTTGCAAGTGTAGCCGCGGTGACCAAGTCTCTTGTTATGAGCTGCACAATGTCATCCAAGGCGACAGATGGATGCGAGTATATCCGGTTTCTGAGGCGCTGAGCTAAGAATATGAGGTTGAGATCTATAAAAAGATGCACTAGACGAGGAATCGTTTCTTGCTGTTTGTTGATGTTCAAAGGTGAGAGAAAACGTTGGATTTCGGCCCAAGATCCGAGACAACGGGCGGTCAGCCCCCTGCACGGCACTTTTCAGGCGGCTCACAGCAGCGGGGCCCACTAATTGTTGGGGGTGACACCTACAGCGCATCTTGCATCGTCATCAGAGCCCTGGCTGATGATTTGCAGCAGGATGCGATGACCTTAAACAGCTGCACGTCTACAGCGTTTAATCTATCTCTAGTTGAAAGCCGCCCAATGGACTCTGGGATGGTTGGTGCCCTGGCTTGTCATTTACATCTCGCAGCTGAAGTGCGAATGCCAAGTGATTCCGGTCGCATGAATTGCTTCATCCCCAAATACCGTGCATTTATAGTTGCTTCTTTATTATTTCTTCATCCAAATACAATTAGATTCTCATTAGAGAAATCACCAATAGTCTAGACGCCATGACCGACCACCACTTGCTCCCACCTCGCTATCCAGACACTCCTATACGCCCCCTCTCCGTTTGAACCTCGTCCCACGTCCCCCAGCATCCTCAATGCCGTGACCCAGGGGCCGTCTTCATGCCCAAAATCCTCCCTCATGGCCTTCAACAGACTCAAGTTTAAACTCCTACTCGTACTCTCAGCGGGAATTATTCCTCTGTCGTGTCTACCGCTCTCGTACGAGTCCCCCCCCAATGCCCACGATGCTATTTCCGTCTCCTGTCGTTTGTCCACCAAGACCTCGTAGCGGATGTCGATCCATCTCCTCCATCTCCATCTCCAAACGGGACCTTGGTCTAGATGGGGTCTTCGACGCGGGTGGCTTGACCGTTCCCGTCTCTCCCCCTGGCTGCTGCTGAACAAACAATGCTCAAACAGAATAGATGCATTTGCTAAGAGCCAATCTCTGCTGCTCAAGCGTGCATATGTCCTGATTCCTCCCAAAGCTCCCTAGGCACCTCCCTGGCACTGCTCCAGATTGTACGCAATTGTTTTTGTCCTGGGCCCTCCCTCTCGGGTTCCTACATTCACCATTGACCAAAAAGAGCAAAAGTGATTGAATTGCCCCCCCATTCATGACACCATTTCTTCCATAACCCCTTCTCCCTCACCGTAAACCTCACGGGAGGTTATCCGCCGTTGCCAACGGCCCAAGATCTCTCTCCCTTCTCGCCACCAACTCCAAGCGAAGAGGGACAACTTCCCAAGCCTTAAAAGAATCAACCACGTCCACCCTTCCGCAAGGTTTACGAGAAAATCTTGTCATGTGTAACTATTTCCCACTCAACTCGGGACAAGTTCCATCTCACAAAAATCCTCGTGCTGACTTGTCAACCCAGCCCTTGCCCCCTTTGCTACCACCCGCCGCCCGTCGCACAGATGGCCTCCGCCCTCAGAGACAGCGTCTCTGAAATCCTCCGCCGCTGTCTTAGACATTGCTCAAATGGAGCGCTCGGCCCGCTCTCCTCGAGGATGAGCAGCTCGTCCAGAACGCTGTTTCAAGCCAGCCGAGACATGTCCAATATTGCCGTGCTTTCGACCGTCTGGAGGAGGCGGTTGGTTGCCGTGTTGGGGAGGGTGCTCGACTTCTTCTGGGTCGTCGTCATTTATCTGGCCAGCGAGCTTATCATCTGGGGTCTGAGCCGGGCGTTGGCTCGCGCGCAGCTCGAGTTCTTTTCTTCCATCTTTGGCATGGTTTTGACCTTTGGCCTGATGGCGGTGGCGTACCTCTGGCTTCCGAGCGTTGATGAGGTATACCAAAAACACATCAAATCAAAGGTACGGGAACCTCTGGAATCTTCGAAAGGTGCTGGGGCTGATAAAAATGCAGGTGGACTTTATCAATGTCCATTTGGGCTTGGGATTCCCCGTCCCGTTGGTGATGCTCAACCAGAGCAAGATCCTCCGAGGCCGCGACATTGCCTGCATCATTGGCAACTTTGGTGCGTCCCACATCCAAAAGACATGGCATATGAGCTGATACCAGTGGCAGTCGTGACAAATCTCGCATCTTGGGTTGTCGTGTTCGCTGCGTCCCTTCTCGTCATGGCCATGGCCGCCAAGATGACCCCCCAAATCCCTGACGACTTCTGCCTCCCTCGCCCCATGACGGCGACGCCCCCGCGAGTCGAGATCAGCTGGCTTTCGGACTCGACCCTGGACCAGATATCCCAGCGGACTGCTGGCCGTCTTGAAAAGGGCGTGGGTTGCTCAACGCCTGGGCATAAGACTGGGCAGTCTCCAGCAGCTAGCCGGGGGTCTTCAATTCATGTCGAACTCGATGAACTCGCCGACAAATCTGCGATATGGCGCTTCTGGACGTCGAACTTCCCTTTACTGGCCTCTTTCCTCAGCGTTTTCCTCATCGGTGCTCCTGTGGCAGCAGCAGCCAACGAAGATCGTATCCTCGACGGTTGCGTTCTGTGGTTCGTCTGGTCTCTGACCTTGCAACTTCAGCGACAGTTCAAGACATCCAGATTTTGCGCCGATCTACCCAAGATCAAGAACGCCCTCGTCACGCTCATGAACCCCGTCCTGTTCTCAACGCTCCTCATGACGGCATACACACGAGGCAAAGCCGGTGCTTACGGAGTCGACAGCCTGCCAAGGATCCTGAACATCTTCAGCAGCGGCACGCCTCTATACGCCCTGTGGACGTCCGCGACCACCAGCACGCCCCTTCCCGAGGGCCTTTCCGCGTGGTTCGGTGCCGGCGACGCAGCGCTTTCCATCCTCGAGTGCGGCATTCTGATCTGGGGCTTCAAGCTGTACGAGTGCCAGCGTCAGCTCTTCAGCGTGGCTGGCTTCCTCACAGTCCTCGTCGCCGCGGCAGCTGCAGCTGGCAACGTCTTCTTGTCGGTCCTCGCCGGGAGCACGATTGGTCTGGACGCCCCTGAGGCTCTGGCATTTGCGGCGCGGAGTACGACCCTTGCCCTGGCCAAGCCTGCGATGACGGCTTTGGGCGGCAACCCCGGGGTGAATGCTGCTCTTGTCGTAAGCAACGGTATTCTGGGACAGCTATGCTACCCTTTCGCGCTGGATAGGCTGGGCGTCAAACCGGAGGATGAAGATCCCTCTATTGGCCGGGACCAGACCCGCCCCGCCCCTGAAGCCAAGGAAAATTCACGTCTGAGCTTCAAGCCCATCTTGAAGACGGCAAATCGGGACCTAGCGAGTGGTGATGATCCGATCACAATCGCCGCCGGCATCACCGTTGGCATCAACGGCGCTGCCATGGGCGTTTCTTACCTGTACGAGACCAGGAGTCGAGCTGCGCCATATGCCGCGTTGGCAATGACGGTGTCTGGTGTCATGACGGTGGTCTTCACGACGGTGGAGCCTTTCAAAGGCGTTGTAGTGAACCTGGCGAGCTGACGATGACGATGATGATGACGACGACGATAGATAGATGACAGAAGTAGAGGTGGAGTTGTTTGTTTGAGCCTGTTGTCTAGAGTTGAATCTTGTCAAGAAGGAGGTTGAGCTGAGAGGTACGGGTAATGTAACTGGGCACATGTGGGACACGGAATCTGTAGCATTTCACAAACCTCGCAAGAAATACGAGTAAAAGGCATTGAGATGCATCCAATGTCTCCTCGTTTTGGGCGAAGAAGACTGAGCCTTATGCTCAGGGTGCTATCGTCGGCACAGGGACTTCACGCTTGACGGCTGTCGGAGGTAAACGGCACGCTCTGCTTTGTTAATTTACGCAACTTGTCATTTATGTACTTTTTCGGCTACTCCAGGCTAGAGAACAGTCAGTAGATGCTCACAAAGGGCGCTCAACAACCGTCAAGTCGAGTCACTTACCGCTCAATCAAGTGAAGACCACTGGCCGTCTCCACAACGCCGCTCATCTGGCCAGGTTGCAGGCCAAAGGCGGCGTCCTCAAACTCCTTCTGCATGTCGCCCTTGCCAAAGTAGCCGAGGTCGCCTCGCTTGCGCGCCGACGAGCAGTCCGACTCGGTGAGGGCGAGCTCGCCGAGGGTGACGGCGCCCGACTTGATCTTTGCCTCGTGGCTCTCGATGATCTGGAAAGCGTCCTCCTTGGTGCGGGTGATCTCGGCCTGAACGTCACGGTCCATGTTAGCGGTCGTGTCGAGCCAGGTCCCTCTACAGGTGCGCGTACCTCTCGCCAGCTGCTCGGTCGTCGGCTCTCGCGGTGCTTGACCAGGAGATGCGCGGCGCGGATCTTGCCCTCAGGGACGCCGGGGACGGCTCCCGGGCGAGTGCCGGCGCTGTGGTGGGCCGCCATGTAGTGCTTGAGCTTCTCGGTGTCGGTGCCGGACGGGGGCTCCCATCGCGAGACCTTGTCGGTCGAGTTGAAGTAGTAGGGGAGGTTCTTGGAGTTGGAGTGTCGGACCTCCCAGCCAGGAGGAAGACCAGTGTCAGCCTGGAGATTGGGGTCACGTTAGCCCGCAGTTTGTGAAGCGTCTTCCGTCATCGTCGACGGCACACAGGTAGAAAACGCATTCGGCCTTTCGAGGTAGCCGTGGTGCGCAATTCGAGAGGGGTCAGGTGGACGAGGCTTACCATGTTTACGGGGTTTGTTGACTGTTGATTCAAAGGTTGAAGCTATAAAGGACAAGCCGAGTATCACGCGAGATTCGTCGGAATCGTCCCAGTCGCAAGGCCCGTCGTCGTCAGTCTCGTCTTAAAGTGCCAAGTAAGAGTTGCAACTGGAGAGATGTGCGATGGGAAGCACTCCAAGAAGAACTAGAGCTGGAGCTGATGGAGCTGGGTCCTGGGTCCTGGGGCTTGTCCTGGACTGGAACAATGACGTGCCGCCGACTGGATGGAACCGGCAGGAACCTGGACACAACCCCCCCGCCGCGGCGTTGCTGTGGCGGGCGGGGTTTGACGCGGGGTGTGGCGGTTGGTGGGTGAACCGCCAGCGGCTCTTATAGGGCAGCCACGGAGCCCTGGAGCGCCAAGCACCGCCTGGGAGGCAACCACCACGGCGCCAGCGTTGCACCGACTCAACCTCTGACATGCAACCTGCTGGCGAGCCTTACGCCTCCCCTGATGGCTTGGTCCTTAGCGAGGCATTTCCAGATTGGATTGCAAGCTGGGGATTGGAAGAGGAGATGTGACCCAATGACGAAGATGCATACCCGCTCCAAGGGTCATGGGATCGGGTTTAGTGCGTGGTTAACGATGTTGGGCATTGGCTTCAGTCGTCAGCTTCCTTCGGCAGGTCTTGTTGGAGGTCAGCAGGTTGCGGCCAAGCCGATTCAATGAGATAATGTTGCTGAGTAAGGAGGTTCAGCAGCTGTGTGCTTCACGGAGTGATGAGAAATAGTGATATTGGACAGGTGATTATGTGAGTTATCCAGCCTAATCTCGAGATACCCAACCCTCAATCAGGGCCTCCATCGGAACGAGGGATGCTTCCAGTCCAGGTCCTCTTGCTCCTCTGGCGACATCTCGTGCAGGTTCTCCAGCTCCTCCGATTCCACCCTCTCACGCTTCTTGTTGTCCTGGTTCATCCACCACAGCATCGCCGACGCCACGATCAGAGTACCCCCCTGCGTCGCCAGGTTCAGCCCGTTGCCGATGGGATAGTTCGGCCCGTCAAACGGCAAGAAGGACCACGTCGAGATGAGCCCGCCGATGTTGCCGAGCATCACGTTGAGGCCAATGGCCGACGACCGCGCCGTGTCGGAGACGACGTTGGCCGAGACCTGGCTGTTGGTGAGGGCGCCGAGGGAGTAGACGGTCGACGCGATGAGGAAGGTGGCTCCGTACCGCGCCGACGTGTTGGTCGTGGCCAGGAACATGATGTACCCGACGATGGGCAGCGGCGCCGACATGATCATGGGGATCTGGCGGCGGTCGATGCGCCAGCTGAACAGCGGCAGCAGGAGGGTTCCGACGGCTCCCACGACGTAGGGGGGCACGGTGTAGAGCTGCTGCTGGACGACCGTGTAGTCCGGGTAGATGCTCCTCACGATGGTGGGGAGGAAGAAGCCGAGCCCCTGGACCGTGACGTTGCAGAAGAGGAAGATCCACGACGTGCTGATGGTGACGGGGTTCCACATGCCCCGGACGAGCTTCTTCTTGTCAATCTTATCGAGCACCTGGGTCTGCCCGACGCGCTCTGACCGGACGCGCTCCTCGGACAGCTTCTTCTCCTCTTCCGAGAGCCATCGGGCGCTCTCCGGCCGGTCCGTCAGCGTGAAGAAGGCGACCAAGCCGAGCCCGACCGTCACGATGCCCTCGATCACAAAGATCATGCGCCAGCTGGTCACGTTGCCGAAGCTGTCGAGGCGGAGGATCCCCGACGCGAGGAGACCGCCAAAGGCGCCCGCGAGTGGACCCGTCACGAGGTAGAGACCCAGCCGGAATGTGAGCTCCGAGCGTCGGTACCATCGCGAGAGGTAGTAGGCGATACCGGGGAGCATCCCGGCCTCGAAGATGCCGAGGAGGAAGCGGATGCCCATCATCTGCGGAACGGTGGTCACGTAGCCGGTGCCGATGGAGCAGGCGCCGAAGAGCACCGTGAGCAGAGGGAGAAACCAGCCTGGTCCCAGGATCTTGCAGAGGATGTTGGAGGGGAGTTCGAAGACGATGTAGGAGACATAGAACATGGAGAGGCAGGCGTTGTAGTCGAAGCCCTTCATACCGAGGTCCTTGTCCATGCCGGCGATACGGGCATTGCCTATTCGATTTTTCCGTCAGCAAGTGCTCTCAACTCTAGGTCTCGGTCTTTTCTGAACATACCGATGTTGGCCCGGTCGATGAAGCAAAAGAGGTAAATGAAGCAGATGGTTGGCAAGATCATCAAGTCCGTCTTGGTGCGCAGGCGGCGTTCCGCCTGTCGGTCATATATGAACTCCTGGGGTGGCGGCCTACAAAGACGGTCAGCAAACAGCACTTCAAACACAAGGTAACGGTTGGGGATACTGACTTTGCATTCTCAATCTGGCTCGCCTGGTCGCAGTTTTCGACCTTGGTCACCGAATCGGCACCCATGGTGATGCTTCGCGTCGGCTATCACAGGTGGACGGTGCTTCGATGAATCTTGCTCCTTCTGGTAGGGTGATTTGACGGCAATGACTCAGGATTGAGACTGTTCAATGTCCTCTACTGGAAATCAATGGCAGAGAAAAGAAGAGAGATGAAGAGGGAGCGATGCTGGTCACAAAGGGAAGTGATGGACGGGGATTCTGGGGTCAAATAAATATAAACCCCAGTAGGCGTTCCATGTCGTCGGAACACTGGCATCGGATCCTTGGCCTCTCAAGAGAGATAACCGCATCCCCTTTCCCGCGGGGGTGGTTGATACGTAGGCCTCGACGAGTCTTGACCTCGTAAGCTCGTCCAACCAGCAGGGGTTGCCAAGATCCGGGGTGAATCGTGGAGAGGTGGGGAAACAAGTTGCTTCAAGTTAAGCTTCTTTTCCACCAACATCGCTGTTCCCTGCTGGACGATACAGCAATGGCCTATTCATAAGCAGGCTCTTCAGCGGGAGGAATGCTGTTTCCTGCCATTGCCCTTTCAGCACTGGAAGGATCAGAGTGACAAGAGAAATATCCGAGACGAAGGAGGATATTATCAAGACAGTTGACATGCACTGTAGGAGACAACCTCTACAGCCAAACTGAGCACGTTTCTTCACTGCAGGCCCAAGTAAGCAAACTCAATAAAGCGTCCGGCAGTCAAACAAGTGCAATCAACATGGCGTATTCATCGGGAAGCGGGCGGGTACCGCACCTGGGAGGAGATTGTATCGGATGCCGGCTCCCGACACATGCTCGTTGTCGGGGTTGCTTTAGGGAATGGGGTATTAGTGAGTCGGTTGTCGGTTGGAGGGAATCACAAAGGGACCATTGGTCTTGGTGGAAGATGGTAGCAAGAAGGATTCGAGCCGCTTATCCTTGGCGGGGGGGACGAACGGGCTAGGCAAACAAGCGAAACTGACTCGGGGGAGAGGTCCTTTCGCTTCGTGGAAACCTGACAGGTTAGTGCTTGAATAAAAAAACCCAGCATAATAATAGTTAATCTCAAGCCCAAGAGCCGTCGCTCTGGGCTGTCACGGTTTAATTCGCATGCCCCCATGAAACAGACAATGGCGAGGGCTTTTGTTTGGAGGCATGCTGTAGCATCTGTTCAAGCGTCTGCATCTATCTTCTTAGACTCTACGGATACGCCAGGCAAATTCATGTACGCATAAAGAAATAAGAGGGTCGAAAAAGAAGTAAATGGCCAAACCCAAGGTTTGAGCCTGGATCTCCGCCAATTCCGGGCACCGTTTATGGCTGCGAGTCTCTCGCTGTGTTGCCAATTCCACCAGCTCACCATGTTCCTACGAGCTAGCACTTTACTTTAGCACTTTACTTTAAGGAGGCAGGCTTAAGTCGTTCGGTCTCATGAACTAAAACGTTTTTTATATCGAAGACCATTTCATACTCATGTTGTGAGAAAACACCGACAGTTGCCGTATCCGACGATATCGGAAGTGGGTGTCCAGCTGGCTCAGATATCGAGTTGGTGACGTTGAAGGGGACGCTGCCTAGTTTACGGGGTACGTATATAGTAATGGGTCAAGGCCTTTATTAGCCTTTCACTTTGGAGTGCCGAGTCGATTAGAGCCGCGGCACTCACTCACACGGAACCTCTGGAGACGGTGGGCGGAGCACATGAAGCCTCCGATTCAACTTCGACGATTCTGTTGGCCGCGACGCCCCGCCCGTGCTACAGTTCTCCTCCTGCTCTAATCTGCCGTGGGATCGCATTCTACGCTTCCGAAGATAACCCAGACTTGAACTTCGGCAGAGGGGTACAAGTCAACTTCTGCCTGAAATCCAGGGGCTCAGCGCCCGGAGTCCCTCTGTAGCTCTCACGGAGCTCAGAAACGACGACAGAACCAGTATTGGACATTCGCACTTCGACTTCATTTCCAACATGACTACCTCCAATGCCGTCGAACAACCCCTCCAAAGATTGACTTTGGACGAGTCTAAGCAACGCCAGCCGATCTGATGATGGCGATGATTGCGGGTTCATGTATTCTGGCAAAGCCAGTTCATACCAACTACAAAAGTTCAAATTTCGTTTGAAGGGGGGCTCATGAACTCGATCACTTCTCAGCAGTGGACGACGAGTGATGTGTACCCGGACGAATATGGCCGAGCCTAGAGAAGGACATGACCTCGGAGCGGGCGCCGTTCTACCCTCTTACCAACAGTGAGGACATTACAAATGTCAAGTTTGAAGTCATGTATGTGTATGCTCCTACATTGGGCATATTCAGGAGCATAGGGTAAGATGTTCTTCTCCTCTGGCCCTCGTCATTCGGTACCTAATTGTGGATGCATCGTACATGTTCACTCGTCAATACCAAAACCCCACGATTATACGCAATGAAAAGAGAACACAGTCGAATATGGCCGAGCACAAAGATCCAAATGGCATTGTTCAATGTTGGCCGCGGATAGATCCCCATCACTATCTCGCACGCCACCCATGCAGGGGCGCGAAACACCAGGAACCATCTAGAAAGGGCTGCACAGCGCACCCGGCATTCGTCCTTACCAAGACGTGAACGCCATAATGGGTGCGTGTCAAAACACGTGGCATATTCCTAATCCAGTTCGATGGTGCTGGCGTTTCAAATCAATACCAGTTTCGTGCTGCTGTTCAGTTGGTCTCGTGGACATCCAGACGACGTCCATGTGCCACACTGGGATGGTCACTCGCCCGCATCTTCACCCGGAATTGGGGAGAACGATATCGTAGGCAATGGGGGGCTGTTCTGCTACTATTCGATGACATTCCTCGTAATTCCAAGAGGTGTCCCTCATGCGTGTCTCTGCTTCCATGCACATCATCTTGGCCGCTGGGCCGCGATGTTGGCTGCCGCCAGTTGCAAGGTTGCATTGTTCCTGGATCGAGGCTTGAACAACACAAAAGTGCACATGTACTTGCTCTATTCACAAGAACTCGAGGGATGCAGCCTTGTTTTTCGTGCCTAATCGAATTATTGCAGCCGTGAAATTGTGTTCCAAGTCCCTTTTCATCCCCCTTCATGAGCCAATCACCGTCCATATCCCAGGTCCGTCGTTGTGATGATTCTCAATGCACACCATGACCAGTCGCCTCATGACTCGGAGGCCCAACCGCGCCAGCTGTCAACCACCAACTGCCCCGGATTTCAGGCATGAATAGTCGTCGCGTTGTGATCCCGTCGCTTTACGTGACTCACAAAACAAAACAAGACCCCGGTCTGCGGACTGGGTCCATCGTGGCCGTGCTCGTGTCTGGTATTTTGGCCTTCGCCACTCAGGAAGCGACAGGAACCGTGACGCACGGCGGAGGAGTCAGCAGCAGGGCGTCCGAGAAAGGCAACACTGCGCATTCACTGTCGTCCCGAAGGCCCACGTGTGACCACCCACGCGAGGCCTACAGCGAAACACGTCGAGACTGGACGCCTTGTTCAGCTGTACAAATACCATCACACTGTTCGGATCTAGCTTCCCTTAGTTTTCCTCCTGTATATCTTGGAAGATTTAGACATACACTGGCAACCCGGAGAATCCAATCTAGTTACATCTCATCTCCTTACTCAGCAACAAAGAGCTTTGGCTGCCTGCACCAACTCAAATCCA
Source organism: Fusarium nematophilum (assembly GCA_033030565.1). Classification (NCBI taxonomy): domain Eukaryota; kingdom Fungi; phylum Ascomycota; class Sordariomycetes; order Hypocreales; family Nectriaceae; genus Fusarium; species Fusarium nematophilum. The sequence continues at coordinate 69,220 of JAVIXY010000090.1, forward strand.
GCCCAACCCGTTTAAAACCCAAAGGCACCCAAAAGCCAACCTACTTGCGCAAGAATAAAAAAACAGTGGGGCTTTTCGCCAACGCGGTCCCTCCCACTTCCACTATTTTCCAGCGCTCGCCGCTTTCATCAGCCTCTCTTCCAACTCTCCTTGAACATCATTCTTCGAGCGACCAACGACACCTCGCGTTCGCCACGCTTTCCTCGCAGACTTGAAATATCACGGGTATTTCAAGAGCACATCCGATTTTGCATCCGCCCAAGTAGCAACCATACAAACCCACCTCATCAACACTACCACGCATCTCGCGACCGACCAAATGGCGACTCCCCAGTCCACCGAGTCTTACGAAGCCGGCTCCGGCGACAAGAAGCTCGAGCAGATCACATTCCGCTTCTGCTCCGAGTGCTCCAACATGCTCTACCCCAAGGAGGACGTCGACTCTCACAAGCTCCAGTTCACGTGCCGAACTTGCCAGTACACCGAGGACGCCCAGTCCACCTGCGTCTTTCGCAACGTCCTCAACACCTCGGCCGGTGAGACCGCCGGTGTTACCCAGGATGTTGGCTCCGATCCCACGGTTAGTGACTCTCCGCCTGTTATCTGCCACTGCTGCGGCGGAGTTATATATTGCTCCACATGCGGCAAGCCCGACTGCGAGATGGTTGTCACGGAGGTCAAGCCGGGGCCCAGCATGGGCATGTGCCAGTTCACGGTGCCTTTGTACGATGAGGATCCTTTCGCCGAGTACGACGAGGAGATGATGGAGGATGTCGAGCCCGCAAGGACCGACGAGTCCTCCGACTCCGAAACGAGCGAGTTCTGCGACGAGTAGAGCCATCAACATCAACCTATTACCGAGTCACGGCCACCAACAAGAACACCACGACTACGCGCATTTTTCTGAATCACGACATGACCGATACATGAATCCTGTTTCTCTCTCTGGCTGGTTGGCACATGCCCTGGGGCATCTGGTATTAGGAATTCCAGCGGCTAGCAGTTGGCAGCCGACTGCGATGAAGGCGGAGTAAAAGTTGGAAACAGCAGTCGGAGCTCAAGTGCCTCGCGTCTTCTTTTGAACCCGCTTGCCCTCGCTTACAGACTGCTGGCTGACTCTGTTGTTTCTCTTTTTGTGCGCTACAGCTCCCGCGATCCAACAAGTCCTGCCCCAACTGCAGCCACAACGAAGCCGTCTTCTTCCAGTCTCAGCAGCGAAGCGCCGAAACTGGCATGGTAAGCCGCCAATACGCTTCTCCAAGACCTGTCTCGGATCGCTAACACGCGCGCTAGAAATTGTTCTACGTTTGCTGTGAATGCGGCCACATTTTCGATTAAGCGAGACCTTGTATCGATACCCCCAAAGACACCGAACACATCGCCGTCTCAAGATTTGGACAAGGTGATCTCGCGCGTGTTTTATTACTTATTTGCAAGGCGTTTAGGGAGAATCTCGTGGCTAGAAGATGCCACTGGCGCTGGAGGGCTTTTAGACAGAACATGCGATTTGTATTCTATCGATGTCTGTAAGCATGATATCATTTGGTGGAGGATTAGATGAAGACCAATGAAGATCTTATCAAGCTGTCTTTTGCAGCTCGAGTTTTACGAAATTCCCATGACGTGACATGTAAACACAATAGCAGTGATCCCATAAAGTGACTTGAGCTGAAAGGAGTCTGTATTCTCGCATCAACGCCTCGCAAATGCCTAGTATTCGTAGTTGTACAGTATCCCACTCGTACAAGATATCATCCATCAAGAGTATCCCCATCCTGACTTCTATGCCTTTTGTACACAACCCAACACCCCGATTCCCTCGTAATCTCAGCGTCCCCAGCCTCTTACGCCTGCATGGGCGCCATTGACAGAATCTTGCTCCACTTCTTGCGCTTCAGCTCCGCGCCCACGGCGCCGTTGATTCGCGAGCCGACGGGGTCGCCAGCCTTGTTGAGCAGGACGCAGGCATTGTCGTCGAACTTGACGACGGAGCCGTCGCGGCGCTGAGTAGGGTATCGGGTTCGGACGACGACGGCGTGGCGGATGTCGCCGCGCTTGACCTTGTTGGCGGCCGAGATGCCGGCCATGCCTCCGGAGGAGGAGCCGCGCTGCTCCTGGACGACGACGACGATGCGGTCACCTGGGGGAGTTAGTTCGTGGACGAGAGGCGGTATGTAATTAAGGGTATTGGAGGGATTGAAGGTCGTGGATCGAGAGGTCGTACCGATTTGGGCGTGTCGCTTCTGGCCAACGACAAGAGCGCACTCGACAAGGGCAGCGCCCGAGTTGTCAATGCAGTTGAGCATCGTCTGCGAGGGTCAGCCATGCCATTCAAGATTCGTGTTCGAGCCGGCATACCTTTAATTGAATCATCTTGGCAGTCTTTCCTCGCGCAGGGAGCTTCTCTCTCTCTCTACCACGGTCCAACTCGGGGATATCGTCAACTGGCCGGGCCTGGCGTTGAACTTTTCGAGCTAGCATCACGTGCCATCCCTGTCTCATCCCAGCCAGCCACAGCGGAGCGCCACAGCTGAACACTGTTGCGCCTTCAAGCCACACATTGACACCCAAGGGAAGGAGCACAGCCCACCCGTCGCCTGGCCAATTCTTTGGGGCGAGGCTTGGGAATGCGCCAGGGACAAACCAAAGCAAGCCCGGCCCCCTAACCTCCCCGTCGAAAGCAAGCAACGATGTCATTCCACCTCCGCCAACTCTTCCCTCCTTCAATCCCGACTCCCTGAGAGGCTTCCCCCTCCCCCCCCATCCTTTTAGCACCAAGTCTCAGCCTCGCCTTTTTCTTGTGTCTCTCTTCTGTCGCTCACCGCTGATCGAATTCGATACCGCTCCTTACCAAAGAGATCCCCACACCTGCTGCGGGCCGTCTCAAGACTATGACGTTGAGGGCCTCATGAGCTGAATTGGACGACATCTCTTCACTGCTGCCGCTCCTTTGTGAACTCGGCCAATTGTCTCAGGCGAAAGAGACTGCAATTCTGTCTCTGGAGGAGGACTTTTGAGAGCGCCAAGGATCGACGTCTGCTGGGGCCTCATTTGTCGCCTTGCATCCTTTGTCCTGTAGGGACACGTACGCTCCTTTTGTTCGGATTTGACGGCTTTGACGCCAGTTCTTGCGGCGGGGAGATTGCCTAACTCGAGGGCTCGAGTCGGAACGCCATGCCTCCCTCAAAGGCGGCGGCAGCGAAAAAGCAGCGCCTGACGCTGGCCCAAATATCTGCTTACGACGACATTCTCACCGATGCGCTGGTTGATCATGTGAGTGGTTTACGGAGGAGAATTAAGACTCCTAGCGACGAAGCTCTAATCCCTTCAAGGTTTTCTACTGGACAACCGTTCCCAAGAACCGCACATCTTACCACCCGTCTCGGGGCATACGAGAAGAGGAGATCACAAAGATCCTGCAGGAGGACATAGTCCTCAAGAAGGATCTGGATGTCGCGGAGAAGAAGCTGCTGGCAACTGACGGCCTAAGGAGATTCATCAATGGCCTGAAGACGGACAAGGAGAAGGAGGATTTCAGACGGCACCTGAGGCGATACCTGCAGATTTACCTGCCCGACTGCCCGTGGGAGGTCAGCACGACGAACCGATACACGATCGTCACCCACGAAGCCTCCGTGACGGCTAGACGGCCCATCATGCGCAATGAGTCGATCAAGTACCTCTCGGGCGTCCAGGTCATGATCACACCGGAGGAAGAGAAGGAGATTTCGGTGCGGAAGAAGGATTTCAGTATCGTCGTCAGCTCGCGGAGCAAGTGCACCAGCCTCTTCATGGGGCCCGCGAGATTTGCGAATCACGATTGCGATGCAAACGCCAAGCTTATGAGGACGAGCCATTCGGGCATCGAGATCATCGCGACACGGGCGATTGGGCCGGGCGAGGAGATCACGGTTACCTACGGAGAGAGCTACTTTGGCGAGAACAACTGCGAGTGTCTCTGCAAGACGTGCGAGGACAATCTGAGGAATGCGTGGGAGCCGGAGGAGGGAGCTGTGGCGGTGAAGAAGAGCATCGAGGAGGAAAAGTCTGATGGATATTCTCTGCGACGACGACGGAGAGACGACAGCATCGGTGGCTCGTCGCGAACGCCATCCGTGACTCCCGACATGCGACCCCGAGTCCGAAAGTCGATTTCGAGAGGATCAGGGCTCAGCCAGGCTCGGGATTCTTCAAACGCTCGCTCTCCTCCGCTTGAGAACAGCCGGAAGCGACCCCTCGATGCTCTCGCCACGCCGCCTAAGACGCCTGCGAAGCGACTCAAGCGTTCGGTTGAGCCGGCTCCCACGGAGCAGTCGTCGTCGCGCAGCAGTTCTGTGACCGCCAGCGAATCGTCTGGTAGCGGCGTGGTAGAGACAGATGTGACCTCGCCTGAGAAGGAGACTCCGGAGCCGTTGATTCAGACACCAGTCAAGGGGGTTCCTACGCTGAAGAAGGAGGCGAGCGAGCAGAGCAGAACTGGGGCGATAACCCAGGTGGCACCATTTTCGCCGCAGAGCACAGAGGGCTCAATTTCGCCTCAGCCCAAGAACGGAGTGTTGACTACAGGCACAAATGTTCGAAGTGGTCTGGAGAGCATGTCCATCAGGGCTATTCTCAACGCTCCGGTGGAATCTGAAATCGAGTCGGAGTCCGAGAAGACTCCCGAGCTCGTACCAGAGCCTATACTAGAGCCCGAGCCCGTGATCCGTATCACGGCCAGCATCGAGACGACTATGGAGGAGCAGGTTGCAGATGCCCCGGAGGAGAAGCCGAAGCGCAGAAAGTACCAGAAGCGTACCTTTGACCGACAACCTACGCCCCCTCCCCGAGTGCGAACGCCTGGCGACTACCTCCTCACGCCATTGCTCCTGTCGGAGCCCGAAATGGCCTGGATCCAATGCACAATCTGTGACGAATACTTTGTCCAGCAGAACGCATACGTTACACGATCTGCCTGCCCCCGGTGCGAACGGCACTCGAAACTCTACGGGTACATCTGGCCCAAGACGGACAAGGCAGGGCCGAACGACAAGGAGGAGAGGATCCTAGACCACCGCACGGTTCACCGTTTCCTGGATGCCGACGATGAGCGCCGAATCAGAGGGCGTAAAAGCTTCTGGGCCAAGACGGAGACGGAAGAAACTGAGGAGGAGCCTGAGCGAGGGCGACGGCTGAAGCGCCACAGCACAACGGGCGCGATCAGAAGGATGGCGCCAGGTTCAGAAGAGGATTCATCGGGGGTGAGAAGGAGTGGGCGTTTGAGGAGGGTTAACAGCAGGCTGCTTGATCCATGATGGGCGATGTTTTGAACAGGAGCAGCAACAATCGAGATATCTCAGAAGAGTCGGTCCGAAAGAAGCACATAGAGGGAGGATTGGTAATAGTGTATTATACAGCAGACGGGGATGAAGCCATTGCTAGAGCCTTGGCCCACAGTCAGGTTTTCGCAGACGGTGTCGTAAACATTGCACGCCCTACACATGATATATAGTCGGCGCAGAACTGGCGATCGACCCACCGCTTGGGGGGCGATCAGGGTTGATTGAGTAAGCTTTCGCGCCCTGCACATGATATAGCTCTTTATGCTACAGACTGGTGATTTCTAATCACCACGTCATTGACCGTATGGCTGAACATTAAATAGACTACTAGCTACCAAGAGTCTCCAGCCTCGATTCAGTCCATATCCATCCTCATCCATTCACATACTCACTGAACATCTCACCAAACCATGGCAGCCTACCTCACCAAGCGCATCCTCCACCCTCACCATGGCATCCCCGTGTCCAGGCCCGAGACCCCCGCGCCGGCCAAGGAGGAGAAGTGCAAGCACCCGATCCCCAATGTCGCGGCCAAGGGCGTCTCGTTCTACACGCCCGAGCAGGACCCTCCCGCGGGCCTGGCCATCCAGCCGAGCGACGGCAGTCCAGTCCCCAGGCTGTTCCGCCCGATCAAGATCCGGGGGGTGGCGATGCCGAACCGCATCTGGGTGAGCCCCATGTGCCAGTACAGCGCTCACGAGGGGTTCCACACGCCGTGGCACATTACTCACTACGGAGGGATGGCTCAACGGGGGGTAAGCATTCCTTGGCATTTGAGGCACAGTGAGATGTTAACTTAGCCATTTAGCCTGGCCTCATGATGGTCGAAGCCACAGCCGTGCAGGCCAACGGGCGCATCACCCCCGAGGACTCGGGCATCTGGCTAGACGCGCACGTCGACACGCTCCGCAAGCACGTCGAGTTCGCGCACAGCCAGAACGCAAAGATCGGCATCCAGCTCGCCCACGCGGGGCGCAAGGCCTCCACGGTGGCCCCCTGGCTGAGCTCCGCGGCCACGGCGACAGAGGAGGTCAACGGGTGGCCGGACGACGTCGTGGGTCCCAGTGGAGAAGCCTTCAACGAGCACTATCCTACTCCGAGGGCCATGTCGGTCAAGGAGATTGAGCAGCTGAAGAGGGACTTTGTTGCGGGTGCGAACAGGGCTGTGAACGCGGGCTTTGACGTCGTGGAGCTGCACTTTGCGCATGGGTATCTGGTGTCGTCGTTCTTGACTCCTGCTGTCAATAAGAGGAACGACAAGTACGGCGGGAGCTTTGAGAACAGGACGAGGCTTGCGGTGGAGCTTGTGGATGAGGTGAGGGCTGTTATTCCAGAGATGATGCCGCTGTTTGTGCGTATCAGCGCTACGGATTGGCTAGATACCAACTCGGACTACGAGGGCGAGACGTGGACTGTTGAGGAGAGTGCCAAGTTGGCAGAGATATTTGCAAACAGGGGAGTAGACGTTCTGGATGTATCAAGCGGAGGAAACCACGCTGCTCAGAAAGTACACGGGGGGCCCGCATACCAGGCCAAGTTTGCAAAGCACATCAAGAAGGTTGTTGGAGACAAGCTGCTCGTCAGCACGGTGGGGAGCATCAAGACGGGGACGCTGGCGGAGGAGGTCATCAAGGGAGGCAAAGACGAGGACGATGTTCCGCTGGATCTTGTAGCGGCGGGGAGGATGTTTCAGAAGAATCCGGGGCTGGTGTGGGCTTGGGCGGACGATCTTGGGGTGGCAGTGCAGACGGCGCATCAGATCGGGTGGGGAGGGCGGCCAAGAAGCAGGATCATGTCAAGCTGAGCATTCCTTGATGGAGAAGTAGTCGCTATGGAATTATGAATTACAGGAAACATCTCTTGCAGACACAGCACAACTACGCCATCACTTCCGCCTCCATCCTCCGCCGGCCCTCCTCTGCCTTTCTTTCTGCGTCGGCTTTTTTCTTTCCAGCAGGCTACCTTGTTAGTTTGTCTTGAGACATCAGATGGGAAGGCTCACCGTGTTCTGGATTGCCATCCGCTTGGACACGGTACTTGTCACGACGCCGTAGACGTTGTCTTTCCACATGGTCACTCTGGACTCGAAGCCGGTGTAGATGGTGTACGCGGGATGCATTCTGTTGGACTATTCTTGATATGGTGACTTGGTATACTGAGGACTTGGTGTGGTGTATATTTTTGATGGAAAACTTGGTATTACTTTCATGTCCTGAGCATCCCCTACTTATCCCCTCGCCTGTTTACATCCCCTTCACGTGCCATATCAGCGCATGCCATACACGTGCGCGGTCTTCCTTCAACCTCATGATCACATCTACAGGCCCGCCCTGCTCATGATAGGCTTTGCCTCGCGCAAGCTGAGTGAGATGACGGAGGGTGTGCCATCTCCCCCAGCCAAGCGAGAGGTGGGTGCGTGTGGCTCCCCTGCAAGAAAGTCTTCTGGGCATAAGCGCAACGCCACCCTGCGTGTCAATGCAAGTGATTGACCCGGGTGTATGATTCGAGGGTTGTGATTGATTGATATGGTTGATGCATAGCTGGGAGGCCTTGATGTTTATGCAGTATGATGTTATCTTTAGGCACCTATTACTTGGTTCAATACTTAGGACTTGGCCTACTGGAGGCCTAAGAATCGGACCCTGGTTTTTGGACTAATTGGTACATATCACAACAACTCTCTATAATTAGTTACCTATTTACTGGGCATAAATTGTATTCCTGGAGCTTGGCACGGTGGCAGGTCATCAATCAGTTGCAGTTCTGAAGCGACCGAGGTACCTCGATTAGTTGAACGATAAACACTATATCACACCCAAATTATATGGGAAGCTCGTGTAAAAACACGTATCTTGAAACTTTATGCATTAAGGATGTTGTCTGAACAGCCTGAATTAGGATAATGTCGCTTGCAAGGGGACGCTTGGAACATGGACTTCACACCTCATACTTGAACATATACACAACTTAGAAGGGGCAAAAAGATGCGCTCTGTTTTAACAAGAACCATTCAAGCTCTGATAGACAACTGTGTGGGAAAGTAGGCTCCAGACTGCCTGCGAATGCTGGGTTCCGAAAAACTGGGCAATGTTGATGTCCCTTGGCTCATGGTTCTGGAAATAAATGGGCTATGACATATTATCAGACCAGTTTGATAATCAAGGAATCAGTATGTCATTTTATACTGGTTACTGTATCTTGCGAGAGCAGGTGGGCATGTCAGTGATCCTTGTTCGAATACATGGCACTGCACTCGGGGCTGGAGAACTCATGCTCATACAGATATGCTTCTAAGCATAGCTTGTAGAAATCACTGCCCCTTCCCTTACTCATTCGGACCACTCGGATTTCGTAAAGTCTTGCATCTTGTCGAGGAAATCCGTGCTGAACATAGCCACAGTCAGCATGGCTCGATACTCCAGCTGACTAGGCCGAAGCATAAGCATTACGAGTTCGCAGTCAGAACCGGGACAGGGGATTGGAAGACCGGGTAGGGCAAGTTTGACCCTGGCTAGGTGAAGCATTTCTACGTGTACAGGTCTTGATGCCCATGCCCCAATGCGGGAAGTCATCGCTCTGCCTTGTAGCCCAACTCGTCGTAGCGATCTGGGTAAACATGAGAGGGTGTTAGCATCCCATATTAAGAATCACAATAAATAGATCAAGTATAATAGTAAGTTAACGAACAAGACTAGAAAGGAAGAAAATAATTTGTAGCGATCGTAACATTTCTCAGATTCGCAGTCTGCTGTCACTACAGTATGTAAAAATCCAAGATGCTGACGACGGAATGGAGATCAGGCCCAACTATACACGCTTTACCTAGTTATAGACTATTACTCCCCGGATAGCATCTAGTAACTACTCACAGTCAGCGAAACACCTTATCTTGGGCCAAAGTAGGCACTTTCCAGCTAAGCATAGGGTAGATCAACGCCAAGCACCCCAGCTTACAGGGGTCCAGCTAGCTCGTTCCTCAAACCGGCTAGCGCCGATGATAAGAGCTCTTGTGCCTGAATGATGCATCCGGCGTCGCAGCGGGCAACCAAGCTAGTAGCTCCCAGCACCTCATCCCAAGCCTGTATCACTTAACTCTCCTCCTTCACCATCACCTTTGCTATTGACCCCCAAAACAACCTCAATTCCCCAATTCCAATGGCAGTCTCAAAGGGGCTCTGCCTCGTCGCCGCCACGGCGCTTTCCGGCGTCTCGGCCCTCCAGATCCCCCTCAATCTCGAGGTCCCCAAGCTCACGTGGAGTCCCTGGTCGTCTGCTAGCTCCAGCCCCGGCGATGACCTCACCGGTCTGCCGCTGATCGATACCAAGCGATTGCAGGAGAGCATCAAGGCCGGGAACCTCGAGTCGAGGGCCAAGGACCTCTACGAGATTGCAAAGAATGGCGAGGCCGAGTATGGCCATCCTACTCGCGTCATTGGCAGCGAGGGTGAGTTTTTCCGATCTCGGCGCTGGGATGACGGAAGACTCACGATGGCATAGGTCACCTGGGCACGCTGTCGTATATTCACGCAGAGCTGGCCAAGCTGGGCGGATACTACTCCGTCTCTAACCAGCAGTTCCCCGCCGTCTCGGGCAACGTCTTTGAGTCCCGCCTGGTCATCGGTGACACTGTCCCCAAGGATGCCTCCCCCATGGGCCTGACTCCTCCCACCAAGAACAAGCAGCCCGTCCACGGCGACCTTGTCCTGGTCGAGAACGAGGGCTGCGATGAGTCAGACTACCCCAAGAACCTCGAGGGCAACATCGCCCTCATCCTCCGCGGGACGTGCCCCTTCGGGACCAAGTCCGAGAACGCAGGCAAGGCCGGTGCGGTCGCCGCCGTCGTCTACAACTACGAGAAGGACGAGGTCCACGGCACGCTGGGGACCCCATCGCCCAACCACGTCGCTACTTTTGGGCTGAGCGGCACGGAGGGCAAGGCTATCGCCAAGCGGCTCTCCGACGGCGAGAAGATCGACGCCATCGCCTACATCGACGCCGAGGTCAAGACCATCCAGACGACGAACATCCTTGCGCAGACCCGCCTCGGCGACCCGGACAACTGCGTCATGCTCGGCGGCCACAGCGACAGCGTCACCGAGGGCCCGGGGATCAACGACGACGGCTCCGGCAGCCTGTCTGTCCTCGAGGTGGCCACCCAGCTGGCCCGGTTCCGCGTCAACAACTGCGTGCGGTTCGCCTGGTGGGCAGCAGAGGAGGAGGGCCTCCTGGGCTCGGACCACTACGTCGCCGTGCTGCCCGAGGAGGAGAACCGCAAGATCCGCCTGTTTATGGACTACGACATGATGGGCAGCCCCAACTTCGCGTACCAGATCTACAACGCCACCAACGCGGAGAACCCCGCTGGGTCGGAGGAGCTGCGCAACCTGTATGTGGACTGGTACGAGGAGCAGGGGCTCAACTACACCTTCATTCCGTTCGACGGCCGCAGCGACTACGACGGCTTCATCCGCGGGGGCATCCCTGCCGGCGGCATCGCGACGGGTGCCGAGGGCGTCAAGACCAAGGAGGAGGAGGAGCAGTTTGGGGGCAAGGCTGGTGACTGGTATGACCCGTGCTACCACCAGCTGTGCGACGACCTTGGCAACGTCAACTACACTGCCTGGGAGGTCAACACTAAGGTAAGCCGTGTTTCGTGAGCCGCAATGTTACGTATGACTGACTGCTGTTTCTAGCTGATTGCCCACTCTGTCGCCACGTACGCCCTGTCGTTCAAGGACTTCCCTGAGCGTTCGACTGAGGTGTCTGTGAACGCCTACTCAGACAAGGTCAAGTACCACGGCAGCAAGCTCATCATCTAAGCTCTATAACAGGGGTGATGGCCCAATGTACTCCGTAATTGATTGAATTTGGATATCTTGAACGTTAAAAAAAAGAAATACCTCGATGAAAAATTCGACTCCCATTTGTGAAGAGAAAAAAAAAGAACCCTTGTACATACATAACGACCTTTGAAAATGCCCGTCTAACCCCGCCCATAAAAATAAATAAATAACATCAAGTTAACCTCCCGACCTTTGGTTTGGCCTCTGAGAGAAGCCTGGAATTACTCTGACCCAAACACCGCCTTTTGCATCTTTGACCCGATGACCGACCCCTCAAGGGGGGGACCCGTTTCTTCCTTGGTTATCATTGTTTTGGTTATCGTTGTTTTCGTGTAAAAAATGCCCAGTTGTCGTTCATCGCGCCGGCATAAAGCCCTGCGGTATATCGACGAGCACTCCCCCACGGGGGAAATCACATCCTCCGACCTGCTGGGGGACCTCGACAGTGTAGTACTCAAAGTCGTCGCGCAGCTCGACCAGCGCGATGGGTAGGACGATGCGCGAGAGGGCCTTTCTGTCGGCGAGCGTGCAGCCCGAGTAGGACGCTGCCGTTGCTGCCGCGGCGGCTGCGGAGGGCCAAGACCCCGGGGCGGGAGCGGGACCCACAGCGCCTGCATGGGCGATCCCGGAGGTCTCGGCGGGCTCGGCGCCCGTAGGCGGGGTCTTGGCGGCCGGGGATCCGGGGCGGCTGCCGCTGCCTCGGCGTAATCTGGCGGCGAGGCTGACGTTGAAAGTGAGCAGTCTGCCGATGCGGTGGGCGAGTTCGTCGCGGCTGTTTTTGGCGTCTTTTTCTCCGGGGCTGTTGTTGTCAGTTTGCCTGTCAAGTGATCTGTGTGTGTGAACACGTCAGTTGCTCGTCAGTTGCTCACCAGTTTATTATCGTCATCATCATGGCAATCGAAAGGTTATGCCACCGGATCCTCGCGCACAGAGCCCGGATCCTCTTCTCAAACAGCCTCCCCGCATCCTCGGGGCTCGTCCTCGCAGCCTCGTCGTCGAGCGCGCAGCACAGCGAGTACAGCCTCGAGAAGGCGAGCACCGTGTCGGTCAGCGTGGCGACCAGCTCGTCGAGCCCGATCCAGGCGGCGCGGGCGGGGAACGGGATCTGGGCGTTCTCGAGCAGGTTGAGGGTCTTGCAGAAGGCGTGGACGGAGGAGCGGCACTCCTTGACCTCGCGCAGCATGAGGTTGAGCACGGCCGTGTCGTGCTGCGGCGAGATGTTGAGGTCGATGAGCGTGTCGATGGCCGTGGCGCCCACAGAGAGGAGGCCATCGATGGCGGTGGTGGCGGGGAGGCCGACGACGACGAGGGCGGCGGGGTCCATGCCTGCCTGGAGAGCTGAAGGCATTTACGGCGATTTCATAAGCCCTGGGTTATTTTTATTGTTTTTGTGTGCCTCAATTTGATGCGAGATAATTTGTCCTTTTCTCCTCAGAGGCGTGGTTATCCCCCTGTGCCTCTGGGAGTTTGTCGTCGTCAGAAGGCGGGATTTGGGGGCTTGGCAGAAAGCGGCGGGCTGGAACACTTTGAGGCTTCTAGGCCCCCTAGAATGGAACACTTTGCAAAACTTGGGCCAAAGCGGGAGTGGGTAATAGCAGCAAGTAGGCGCAGTAGGGAAGAGACGGGACTGGGGGTCAGTAGTAGTCGGCTGTAGAAGGGGGGGAAGGGAAATGTAAAGGGAAATAACCCAGAGGCCAGAGGGCCTATGTGTATTACAATGGCCGAATATGCGCCCGGCGCTATTCTTAGTGTGAGCAAGGCAGGAGGTGGAAGAAACGGCACAGAAGAAGGGGAGCTGAGCAGAGAGGAACGAAGCCGTACTTCCGAGACAGAACGGACGCCGGCCACTAGAAGGTTAGGGAGGGGGCCTGGCCGCGTCTCCAGGGCTGGCCTCGTGGGTAGGATCGCGGTGCCGAGCAAGCGAGGTCTGGCTTGGGCTTTGTTGGATGGTGGTGGTGGATGATGGGTGGATGATGGATGGCTTCAGGAACGGATAAGACGGGGTGAGGAGTAGCATGGCGAGGGATGTGAGCGGTAGAGACTAAGAGAAAACTATACAGATTAGACACGTATCTTCATCCCCTCTGCCCTCTGCCTCTTCATCTTCATCCTCATCCTCATCCTCGGACTTGACCTTGTTCCCGGGCATGGGAACGAAAAAACTGGGCGTTTGGAAAAGGTGGATGTCGCTGTGCCGACTTGCCGGGGTCGATTGGGCGCGATCGGATACCGGCACGGCGCGGTGAGATGATGCTATTCCCCCACTTTTTTTTCTGCCCTCTGATCCTCTGGTGCGTTTCCCCCCTCACAATTGCCCTGCCCTCATTCCCAGGCCTCGTGTCATGTTTTTTCTTTCTATAAAATGCTGTGGAGAAGCACTACACATTTCGGCATATATATTCCGGTTTTGAGTTGTGAGGACTTTTCTCCTCTCGACGCCCTGGAATGGGGTCATGATGATCTTTCTACCCAAAGCCGAACGATGCGAGCCGGAATACCGAGAACAAAAAAAAGAGGCTGACGAATTTGACAGTCACTGGTAATTCGGAGGCTAGGTAGGTGGCGGTTTTGAAATGCGTATCGTTATCAGAGGGATCAAAGAATTCGGCTCTGACGGCATGTGGGATGTTCGGGCAAAACTCATTTCATCTGGGCAAAGGAAGAGGTATGTCATGTCACAATCACGTTTGCAGATGAGATGCTTTTCAAAAATTCACGGTCTATTATCAAAATCACTGTCTCTTGTCAAAAGTCTTACTCAGCGCCTGTTCCTGGATTTTCCCATGTGTTTTGGTTCCTGAGGCGCTGTTTCATAACTCCGTATCCGTACTCCTGTAAAACAAAATCCCCAAATGCATCTCCGCCCTACGTCATCTCGGCCCGAGCGTCATTCCGTTTGCTGACAACTCTCGTAGTCTGGCAATGCCTGTCTAATCTGACTTGACTTGGCCACTCGACTCTTGTCACCGTCTTATCTGCGGCGATTGCTTCGTTTCTAGGGTCTATCGGGATGGTCTCCGCGGCGACTGATTCGTCTCTGGGGTCCTTGTTCTCGACGACCACTGCTGGGCTGACCGCTGCTGGGTTCACGACTGCTGGGCCTTGGCCCTCTACCCGCAGCCAGGAATTGCACACCAGCAACAGGCAGAAGAATGGCTCGAGGCCCAGCAGCCGCACCTGGGCCCTCCAAGTCGAAGTACGGGCTATTAATGAACTCGAGCATGTCTCTCCGCGCCTGTCGAAACCCCCCCTGTGTCGGTATCGGTGACTCGGGAGCTGGGACTGGTCGGCGAGACGGCATCCTCTCCTTGAACCAAGGGTTCAGCTGGTGGTGCTCCTTGGCGCGTCTCTGGAGAAAGGTCTCCCGCGCACCCAGAAGCTTATCGCCCTCCTCGTCCAGGATGCTCGCACAAGCCTTGAGCACCGACTCTTTGGTCACCGGTTTGCGAACCTCCTCCTGCTTGTCAGCGGCATGGTACGCAAACTCCACGAACCCGGGTTCCAAGGTCTCCGACCCAGGAGGCCACTTCCCCGTCGCGATGTCCCCCAGGAAGTCCTCCCGGGCCGCGCACCACGGGCACACCGGCTTGTACATTCCCCCCTCGGGGACGGTGAGCGCCATCTCGTTGACGAGGACTGGGCTATGGAGGGCGGTCGGCACCTTCACGGGGTGGACCTCTACGCCGCACTTGGTGCACTGCATGTCTACGCGGCAGAGGGGGCACTTGCGGGTGCCCTTCCACTTCATCATGTCGACTACGCAGGCCTCGCAGAGGACGTGCCCGCAGGCGAGGAGCTTGCACCGCCGCCTGTCGTCGCCCGGGAAGGTCGTGACGGAGACCTCATTGAGGCAGATGGGGCATTGGGGCTCGATGGGGGGTTCTTTGCTTGGGGTGGCCGAGACGTTGTCCTGAATCTGCTGCCTGATGGTAGGCCAAAAGCTTTCTGGGACTGCTTCTTGATTAGCCATGATGGTGGTCAGGGCGGTGGTCTTCAGGAGAGATCGGGCACGTACTTGGAAGGTAAGCCTTCGTAGAATTGTGACGTTTCTCGTAAGCTCAATGTCCAATGTATGAATCAGACTCTGATGAGAGATGCCGAGTATGATCCAGACGTAGACGGTGGGTTGGGTTAGTTGAGCTTCAGTGTGCGGTAGGAGGCCTTTTATACTTGCTATTTTGTGGTGAATTATTGGCTACTGTTTTAATGTGAACAATGCCGACTGTCCCTTGATGTACCTCCATGGTGTTGAACATTGGCTCTTTTTTGTTCAGCCATGTGTTGTGACAGCGGACAAGAGTCTGGCAAACTTCACAAGGGAATGGACTGCTGAATATCGTGTTAACCAAGTCCTCTTTAGACTCCACTCATTTTATTCTAGAGATGCCTCGCCATTCACTGCCCAGCCGCGGCCTTGATCTCCTCCCCTTTCCTCCGCTCCTCAGCGATAATCTCCTCGACCGTCTTGGTGCTCACCCCGCCGCCAAAGTACCTCTCTGACAGCTCCACGCACCGCAGATTGGCCGACAACTTGTTCATCGTCTCCATCCACTCCTCCGTCTCCTCGCTGTCGTAGACGATGCCTCCGCCGGCCTGCATGTACGCGACGCCGTCCTTGACGAGCATGGTGCGGATCGCGATGCACGTGTCCATGGGCCCCTCGTCGACAAAAATGGCGTCCTCTGACCTGCTGCTGTCGTCAACCCGCACGACGTCGTACCCGAACCATCCCGCGGCACCGGCGTAGATTCCTCGCTTCTCCTGCTCCAGGTCGTAGATCAGCTCCATGGCGCGGATCTTGGGGGCGCCCGAGACGGTTCCAGCAGGGAAGATGGACCGCAGGGCGTCGAAGCGCGTGCACTCTGGGCGGAGCACGCCGGATACCTCTGAAGTCAAGTGCTGGACGTGCGAGAAGCGGTCGATCCTCATCAGGCGGTCGACTTTTACCGTCGTCGGGTGGCACACGCGGTTGACGTCGTTGCGCGCCAGGTCGACCAGCATGACGTGCTCGGCGCGGTCCTTCTTGGAGGCCTGGAGCTGGGCCGCGAGCTCGTCGTCCTCGGCGGCGTTCTTGCCCCTGTGGATAGTGCCGGCGATGGCGTGGTTGACGATGCGGGGCCGCGAGCGGGCCTCGGCGGCGGTGTAGCCGAACCTCGAGTCGGAGGGGAGGGGCGCATAGCCGTCCGTCTTCATAAGACACTCAGGCGAGGCGCCGACGATGTGGAAGTCGGCGCACGAGAGGAAGAAGACGTAGGGCGAGGGGTTCAGCGTGCGGAGCGTCCTGTAGATGTTGAAGGGGTGGAGCTTGGTGCTGCGGGAGAAGCGCTGCGAGGGCACCGCCTGGATGATGTCTCCGCGGACGATGTACTCCTTTAGCTTGGTGACGAACGTCTCGTAGCCCTTGCGGCCGACGTTTGACGAGTACTGCAGCTCCGAGGTCGTCTGGGGAGTGAGCGTCTGGGCAGGGAGGGGAGTCTCGGGCTGGGAGATGATGTCGAGGGTCGTCCGCAGGGTCTTGCAGGCCTCGTCGTAGGCGGGCTGGAGGTCATCCGAGGGGTTCTGGGGCAGCTTCATGTGGGTGACGATGGTGAGGGTTGATCGGAAGTGGTCGAGGGCGATGATGGTGTCGAAGAGCATGAAAAGCGCCTCAGGGATCTTGAGGTTGTCCTTGAGCGGCCGCTCGGTCCGGGGCTCAAAGTACTTGATGCAGTCGTACGAGACGTAGCCGACAGCACCGCCGGAGAGCTTGGGGAGTCGTAGAGAAGGGATGTCGAGGACTTTATCTTTGGAGAGCTCGGCCTCGAGGGTCCGTAGAGGGTCGCCGACATGGTCATATCCGTCGCCCGTTGTCAAGACTTTTCTGGGGTCTAAAAAATGATTAGACTCAATTTCCTAAACATGGCCCGAGCAGCTTACTGGCGCCAACAAAGCTATATCGTCCTACAGTCTCTGTACTACCAGTTGCGCTCTCGAGGAGAAATGAGTATTCGGCCGTTGCGCTGTCAGTCGTGAGTCAGAGGCGGTGACTTGAAGCTGGGAACCTGGAATCTTTTTTACCCCGAAGAGAGCTTTAGGTAGATGGCGGAGGGAGTCAAGAGGTCGGCGGGAGTGGAAGCGCAGACGGGGAGGAGAGTCGGACGGTTTGTCGAGGACCAGGCCTGGTTGTAGGCCTCGCGAGCGTCGTCGGCCGTCGGCCGTATATCGAGCTGTTTCGTTTTGAGTCGTGTGGTCAAGGTAGAAGGAATTGAGCTCTGGACAAACCTGTGCTGCACCATACATCTTGCTGGGGCTGTTACGAGGGTCTTCTGATCGAAGATGCCAAGAATATGAGAGGATGAGACGGCGGGAACAAAGAACGGTCTGAAGCCGGCAGGAAATCGGCCGAGTTTGGAGTTGTACTTTTTTGGATTGCCAATTGACAACCAATTGAAGGTTCTCGGTCAGAGAGTGACTCCAACTCGAAGTGGTGGGGGCGGGGCACACTGATAGCGGCTCAAGGGTTAGTCTAGGGTAACCAGAACCGGCAAAAACAGATGCCTTGCGCACAAGGCATCAAAACGCGGGCGGCGGGTCAACAAGCTCCCTTCTGCATCCGGCTTAGCGCGTCTCAGGCGGTCCATGGAGCTCCCCCCCATCGGCTTCAATGCATCTCTCTATAGAACGCCCACACCACCACCTAACGCGCCCACCAGCTGTCGTCACTTCTGCGACCGCGCAACCTCGGCGCGGACTTTCACTCGTTCCTAGATTTTCTTCTAGTTTCAATTGCCGAATAACACTCTTTATTAGCAATAGCCGCTATAAACCTATTACCCAATCATTTGCTCATCATGCCTACTGACCACCACGAAGAGTCGGTTGAGCGAACAGGCGACGTCGAGATGACCGAGACGCAGGAAACCGCCCAGGATGGCGACGAGAACGAGAACCCCAACGGCAGAGAGCTTCCATTTGCCGACACGGAGATCGCGGAGCCTAGGGTCACCTTTGCGAGCTACCTCATGAGCCCTGTCGTCACCCTGCTCATCGGATCAGGCGACCAGTCCATCCTCACGGCGCATCAGGGCCTGCTGACCCAGAGCCCCTACTTCCGCGAGATTTGCGACAGCTTTGTCGAGGACGGCAGCGTGAGTAGCCAATTCTCTTGCGCGGTCCTCCCTCTCGTGCCTTGAGTGAGCGCCCCGATTGACAGCCCCCGCAGCCGCGTCAGATCGAGCTCCCCGACCAAGACATCGACACGGTGGGAAGCTTCCTCGAGTACCTCTACACGGGCGAGTATTTCCCCAAGAAGCTTCCCGGCCAGCGCGTCCTCGAGTCGGACCCCTCGATCCCCTCGGTCGACAACAGCGGCGACCAGCTGCTCAAGCACGCGCGCATCTACACCCTCGCCGAGAAGTTTGGCGTCTCCGGGCTCAAGACCCTCTCGAGCTCAAAGATCCACTGCGTCAACTCGACGGCCAAGGGCGAGATCGCCTACGCCCGTTACGTCTACGCCTACACGAGCACCGACGACGCGGCCATCCGCGCCCCCGTCGCGAGCTTCTGGGCCACGCGCTCGCACACCCTGCGCGCCGAGGCGGAGGACGAGTTCAAGTCGCTGTGCTTGGAGCACCCCCAGTTCGGATACGACGTTCTCAGTATGTTGTTCCTTTCTTCCGTCCTTGATCACAATGCTAACCATGTCCAGCCCGTGTCTTGGACGACAAGCTCAAGAGGGAGCGCAACGACAAGATGCACCCCGCTACGGGCAGCGGCAGGAAACGCGCCCGCCACAGCAGCGGATCGCGAGCCGAGTAGGTCCAGACGCGTTGAGTTTGAGGAGGGCCCAAGCTGGGCTTCTGGCGCGTTTCGCACATCATTTCTCGGGCTTCCTGGATTATTCGTGGGCGTATGCTTGTGTATTATAACACGGAATTTAACTCGGCTGCGATGATAGACGCAGTCGTCATAAGATAGGACGTGGGTTTCCATGCGTGGACGGGTTGGGGATTTTAGTTGGTTGTGGATAACGCTTTTGCTGATTCGTCCACAGTCATCGGGTATGGAATATGCGATTTATTAGGCGTTGAATCAAGGTATTTGAAAAGAAGAGTTGACGCGGTATACGCCGCTCATGCATATGTTTCACACCGTTGCCAATCACAGCTGATTGAGAGTAGAGTTGCCTCGGAGGACTTGCACATTTCATCCCGCTTGGCAGAATGTGGCGCGAGATCTCACTTGTTGGATCTCAGATGCTCAGCTCAACATGCTTGATGCAGTGCGCCCCCTCAGAACTTGCTGCCAAGACCCTGATCTTGCTGGCTGGCTGTTTCTCGATACCAGAGGGGGCTCTCCGTAGTTACACGGCGAAGTCTGTCATCCTGGAATGACTTCTTCCTCCTTGTTAATCTGTGTATGTAGGCCAAACCTCTCCAACCCAACCAAGCGTGCTGGATAGCTGCCATGGCTCAGTACGAAGCGATCCGCGATGTCGAGATGACCTCCCTCGAGAGCCCTGGCCACGAGGCAATCCGCGAGACCGAGACGAGCCCTAAGCCAGACCAATCGTCGCTGCACCATCTTGTCCCGTCCGATCCACGACGACGAGGCTGCCATCCTTGGTGGCAGAGAATTGGGATTGCTGGCCTGCTCACACTCGTGGCCGGCACCCTAATCACACTGGCGTCCTGTGCGGTGCTCATCTTCCTCTGGCGCGGCGCCGAAGCTGCGGTCGACCGCAAGGAGCCAGAGTTTGGAAGACGATCGTCTCGCGTGGCTGGGCAGCCCGGGTCGTCACCATCTGCTCTGCTGCGATGAGGACATCGATGACTCTTCAGATCGGGCTCGTGGCGGCGGCGGCGGCGGCGGCTATTATTCTGGAGACGTCTGGTGCGGCGTTGACCGACACGCCCGTCCTGTCCATTGAGAGAGCGTCGAAATCGAGCCCTGCCAATATTCTCCCAGCGGCTCTGAAGCGATGCGCCAAGGGTGGAATCTCAGGACTTGTGCAGTTCCTGATTGTTGCGACGGCTCTTTTTGTTGCCCTGGCCTCGACTTTCATCTCTACCATTCTGCTATCTGACTTTCGGACGAGACCGATAGCGGCACCGGTTATTGAAGAGACCCTGGCCATCGACCTCGAGAGACCTGTGCTTGAGTTGTTCAACGGAGCGCAGTACTGGATGTCGAGACCCGCGGCGCACTGGCGATTCGCCGAGGCTAAAGCTGACCATAAACCAATCTATACCGAGGGTGGCAAGGGTGACACGGGCGACACTTACCGCGCCATGCTGCCGTTTGTGACGTCAGAATCGAGGGCGTCGTTGGAGTACTACTCAGGCCGAGCCGTGGTCACCAACCTCAGGACCATCTGCGTCGCCCCAGAGCTGGAGCCTCTCCGGCTCAAGCATTATACACCCTGTGAACTGGCACCGGGTGTTTCAGGCGGCGAGATACGCGTGATCACTGGCAGACCGTGGAGTGAGCAGCCGCACAGCGGTGATTTCCCTAGCACGGCTCGGACGAGGTTCGAGTTCAAATGCAGGCTGCACCAGGATTACAATTGGACGGATTCGGGCGACTGGCCGCTCTCGATATGCCACCAGGACAGCATCACGGCTCACGAATTTGATGAGCTGTCGGACCCGAAGTCGAGCATGCCCCATTGGTTCGAGCAGGTGCTGCTCCTCAACTCGACCGCCCTCGTAGCGGTAGATGAAGACGTTTGGAATGACGACCGTAAATATGTGCCAGCCAAGAACATTCAAAATCTCACGACCGAGATAGAAGGCCTGTGGACGAAGGCCATCGCTCGAACCGGGTCTCTCGCCTTCAGCGCGACGCTCTGCTACGTCAACACGGCTGAGCCGCAGCACTTTCAAGTCACCATGTCCGGGCGTGGCACCTCCTCCGAGCCCAGCGGCGACTCCCTGCGCATCGCCAACCAAGGAGACAGCATAAACGCTCTCCGCCAACTCGGCGTGGGCGTGCCCCCTGAAGACTTTGAGAAACGGGGCATCCTCCACCTCGACGTGGGTTCTCACCTCAAACGCAATTCGTCAAACGACGGCAGAAACAACTTTCTGATCCAGGCCCTCAACCAACTCCCCCTCGGCTCCTTCACGGGATGGAGCCTCGGTGACGCAACTTACAGGCAATGGCTGCGAGACTGGGCGGCGCACACGTCGCACAGCTCCGTCTTCCAGAGCGCCATCCAGGAGACGGGGGATCCCGCCGTGGCGGTGCAGACGCTGGCGACTAGGCTCTACCAGATGGCCTACTACGACTGGCTGCAGGACTTTGACGTCGAGTACCCGGTGGAAACGGTGTACTCGACCGATATGCTCATCCCGGCGGGGTGGACGTGGCTCACTATCGTGCTGGGCCTGGTGTGCTTGCATTTTGTGCTGGTGTTTGTCACGGTGGTGCTTTTCGTGCTGAGGACGAGATTCTCTGCGCTGGGGAATGCGTGGCAGACGGTTGCGCAGATGGTGTCGCCTCGGACGGCGGAGGTTATGGGGGTGGCGGATGGGATGAGTGATGGGGAGGTGAAGAAGTGGGTGAAGGCGACGGGGAGGGAGGACGTGTACGGGATATCGAGATCTGGTGAGGAGAGGATAGAGATTCAATTGAGGGAGAGGAGAGGGGCGCGGTGATGATGGTTGAAGTGTCCTTATCTGGATGGACATGGACGCAATGTCGTGGTAGTTGGATGAGTTGATGCATAGGGTATCTACGACTGTCAGTTCTTGAAGACTATTCATGAAGTTGGTCTTGCCGTGTTCTCTTGCCTTTAGATGTTCGAGTCTTGGGCATTCTCCTGGTTCAATGCTTAAATGTCGTCCCTGGCTAGTTCACGAGTGATGTCGACCAGGCGAGTTGGATGACTCCTCAAGCATCAGAACCCTTTCAAAGGAAGGTCCTGTTCATGTCACTGTGAAAGGGGCAAAACCCCTTAGGGCAGTCAACCACTACCACCGCGTTTGGGCCTTTTGCAGGCCCACGGCTTTCTAACGGTCCTCTGTTTACTTCTGGTCTGGCAGAGTCATGGAGTTCCGTCTAGCTGGAATTCTGGGAGTGTTCGAGGGATCATTCTACTGTTCCCTTCACGATGAGCGTTCTTCTTACATATTGCCTCAACGCCTGTCCAGATATCAATGTAATCGTCGTAGTCTGTACAGTGCCCAAGAGCGATACAGGAGAACAATAAACGTGCTTTGCTAGTATCATCGATGCAGAATGGTGTTTACAAACCCCGTGGCATGAGTAGGGACCTGTTTGGTGACAGGCGTTTGTTGTTTCTGCCCACCTCACTTCGATTCTGTCTCTCCCCTCTTGTCTTCTTTTTCTTCACCTCCATCTTGTCATTTTGTCTATAAATATTGCGTGTCCTCGGGTTCTTTGGAGTTCCTCTCGACCGCACTCAACCCTTCACTTCATTCTCTGGAGGCTTTTCTCTCGCCCCGATCCTTTCTTGCCAGATCTTTTCCTGCCAGTTCTCTTTGTATGAATATTGCCCTGTCCCCTTGAGAAAGAACTCCAAAGTTATCTCGGCCGACGAGTCCTGGTATATATTCCCTTCTACCGCCCTCGTCGACACTTCCCCTCAGACCACGCCTTACGACCAGTCTCCCTGTTGCGAAACCGGGATTCGACATTACACGCCTTCGCCTCTCTCTTGCGTCAAAGTCAGCATGCCCGCACCTCAGGGGAATCTCAGTACTAACACCATGGATGAGAAGTCCGATCCAAACGGCATGACGGCCTTCTGGCCGGTGCTAAAAGATGCACTCGTGCAGGACCCTGGGTTCTACCAGAGGGTCCAGATGGAATGCGAAATCTGCATTGAGTACATGGCCTTCCCCGGTCAAGAGGGCGTGAGCCAGGACCACCACGCCATTGTCATGCCCTGTGGGCACATCTTTGGCAAAAAGTGCTTGAAGGCGTACGTCGACTCTTTCTTGACCCGACGTGATGTGCCCACATGCCCTGTGTGTCGGACTAACGTCCCTAAATATCGGGATTGTGACCATTACTGCACCGGGCGAACCGTCCCGGCGTTCACCGAGCTTGCCAGCTTTCCTCCCCTCCTCAGCGAGAACAGCCGAGTCGCCCAGCGGTGCTGGGGCTGCTCGATGAAACAAGCCGCTATAGAAATGATCAGAAGGACCAGGGAGTGGCTCGCCATCCCCGAGGGCTACAGCCTCGGGGCGGTGACGAGCTGGAACGGCATCGACTGGAAGCTGAAGGAGGCATTGGACCCGGCATTCGTGAAGGAGATAGATCCTCTGGATGGCATGGAGGGCCTCCCTGTTGCTATGGAGGGCCAGCTACTTCGTGAGGGGATTGGGAAGGCAAATGAGGGGGTATGGAATCACGATGGCCCGGCCGGGCGAGTGGATGCCGACGACATCAGTATCAAGCTGTCCTTGTATACAAGGGCGTATAGATGCGCTGTGGTCGACTTGGGGCTGGGGCATTGACGACCGGAGTTTGTTCTTTTGCTGCTCTAGAAAGCCTTGTTCTTAGTCTCGCATTTAGTTTTTTTTCTTATGAATAAACTGTTTTGAAAGTCTTTTAGTAGATATGGCGATGTTCTTGGTGTCCGTATCGATGTCTTTGTGGTGAACAATCCCATTGAACTTGTCTGGTGCAGAACAATGAACAGTAGAACAGCGACTTGTTGCTTTGTAGCCATGGTTTAAAGTTGGTTGATGGACAGCGAGAGTATGTTCAAGAGAGTATATAAGAAGCCACCATCCACCGAGGAAAACATCTACGCAAACAAACGCTCACAACCAGACATCACCATGAAACTCGTCGACATCACCTCGCCGTCTCCCTCCTCAGGAGAAGACCCCCCATCAACAGGAACATTCTGGCCCCGCCTCCGAGACACCCTCGTTCGAGGAACCCTCCTCGACCCCTTCTACTTCCACCACCTCTCGCTCGAGTGCCCCATCTGCCTCGAAACCATGACCATCTTCCCCCACCAGCACCGCCGCGACCCCAGCATGCACGGCTTCGACCACTCCGCCCGCATCCTCCCCTGCGGGCACATCTTTGGCACAAAGTGCATCTTCAGGTGCCTCCACGAGAACTTCCCCGTAGGCACCTGCCCGACGTGCAGACGGGTTCTGCAGCACTCGCGCTGCAAGCACCCCATCAGCGGGCTGCCCATGCCGTACTCTATAGAGGACGTGGAAGGCGTGCCGCCCGTGCTGGGGGAGGTGCTGGGGGAGGAAGAGGGCGAGGTCGCGGAGGACTGCAGCGAGTGCAAGATCTCCTCTGTGATAATGGGGCTGGATGTACTGGCCGAGGCCATCACCACGTTGGACAGCAGGCTGGATAGGATCGCCATCTCTGCCGAGGTGAGGAACTTGCGCTGGAGCACGTTTCCCCCGACACACGGGCCGCTGAGGCAGGAGGTGCTGGATGTGAGAGATATGGATCCCCGTGGAGAGGTGCAGCAGCTCTGCGATATTGCTGCGGATGCGCTGGTGCGCGAGGATAGGACAAAGTGGCGGTCGGATAACCTGAGGGGGATTCAGATCCGGCCACATCTGTATAGGTCGCGTGCGGTGAGGAGGGATGAGCGGGAGGTGGAGGATGATCTTCCGCCAGAGGTTATAGTTCTGGTGGGTTGATGTATGATTGTGGTGTTTGGTAATTACTTTATAAGATTTTAATTAAAAACCTTTTATAGAAACATGTTGAAGTTTATGTGAAGTAGAGATCCGTCATACAGGAACCTCAAAGTCAAGCACCAAGCCAGGAAGCAGCTCTACAGACTTAGGGCTATCTTTTGTCCCCAAGAGAGTCAACTTGACCTCCAGCTTTCCACCGTCGGGAAGAGTCGACAGCGTAACCTGATTACTCCCCTCGTTTGGTCCAGCCGGCAACTCATAAGGCCACGAGAACCCACGAGCATCTGAGACTGCAGCCGTATTGTGAATAGCGTCGTACACCGGCTTCAACGCCGAGACCTCCTCCTCCGGCACAAGCACAGTAACTCGCGACACCCCCTTCACGTGCGAAGGATGCTTCGTGTACTCATGAGGCCCATCACCATCCTTAAACGGCGACCGCAGATGCCTCTCCGTCACATCCACACACCAGAACGGCACCGTACCCGGAAACACCCTCCCGCCGTCAGAATCCAGCGCCACAGAAACAAGACACTCCATCAACACGCCATCAGGCCGATTCCTCGAAAGCGCCGTGAGATCTCCGTAAGTGATGCCCCCATCTGCACCGCGAACCCGCTGCTGCAACTGCGCATAGTCCCCCTCGGAGGGCAAGGTATGCGCCCAGTCAGCCAGCTTTCCCTCCTCGAGGTTCCCCCATCTGTGGGCGCGCCTCTTTTCTGGGTCCACGCCCGGGACAAAGGCGATGAACTCGAGGTATGTCCCGTCGGGGAGGTGGATGAGCTTGTTGACTGTGAGGCCGTCTGCGTGGGCGCCACCGTCGATGACGAGGAATGAGTCGCTGAGGCGGGAGGTGATGGTCTGGAGGGTCTGGTGGGAGACCAGGATGGCGAAGTGGTCCAGGATGGGGGACATTGTGAGGAGTTCCTTGCGTCTTGTCCGGTGCTTTGTTAGATGTTCTTTGTTGGAGATATAAGGCGTTGCGGGGGTTCGGGGTTCGGAGGGCGTGCCGTGCCCACTTGGACGGTGAGTAAGCGGATCATGACAATTAGCTGCATCCTTGGGATTTATAGCTACTTGGAAACTTGAAGTCGAACTTGAAGACCTTCAATTGGCGACCTTTTGGTGACATGAGTGTCCCTCAGCCGGGAGAGGCCCCGATGGCCATCTCCCCAAGGCGCATTCTCAACTTTGAGACAACGGGGACCATCCAATTAATTACTACAGTCTACATCTTCTTTATATGTTCGCTCCAACTGCGCAAGCCGGTTATTGAGCTCTCAGGGCTGTTCATGAACCTCGGTTGGCCGAACCACCCCAACCTGAGGATTGGTCCTTGAACCCCATACTACACAACCATTAGAAACCCTTGTTAGAATATGCTCTCGCTTTCAATAATCGAAATACATAATCCCCGCCAACAGGAATTAACCGCAGCCCTGTCACGCAGCAGAGAAAAATCACGTCCCATCATCTTGGCAACTCCCGAGAATAATTGCGAGAGACAACATCACAAGTTCACGAGAAAAGGCCCCCATCTACGCCTCTGCGTTGCAGCCCAGCCTCCCTGGAACGCTACAAGCCGGCACTATCACCATTGCCAAGCCTGGAAACACCTGCATCACTGCTCTAATTGCCTCGCCATCCATTCGCCAATTCCGCCGCCAAGGGTTGCATCGACCGTTGGGCAACCCATGCGCTAACAGCCCTGCTCCCCCGCGATTCTCGCCCTTGCATCCCTGTCGTCGGCCGGTCGCATTCCCTCGCTGACCACCCGGCTTCTCGGGGATGCACCGTATTCGGGGCTACTTTAACCACGACCTTCCAATCGAGCCTTGTTCCTGGCTGCTTTGCCGCTCTTGGCGTCGGCCGAAAAGCCCCAGAATCTGGGGAAGCCGGCACATGATTGTTTCCCGGGGGCCGCTTTGGGGCATCGCCGATATGAATTGTAACCACACTGGTAGGCTGGTGAGGAGTCGACGTCGAGTCTGGTCCTGCCTTGCCAGGCTTGATCGGACTCCACTATTAGCCCGTGCTGTTTGCTGAAGTTGATACTCTCGGAGATGAGGCCATCAACGGTGGCATCCATTGAGTTATGACGACCTATACCACACATCGCAGGTTACTCACTACGATAACAAGCGATACTCTACTATTGTGGACGTAGTACACGCTATTAGCTATGGTCAAGTCCGCCGTGTTAATCCCCAATTTCTCCCTACCCTCCGCTGTGCCTGGTCTTAAGTTCCCTGTTATATTACATCTGCACGCTCTTTAGGCAAAGACTACATCACCATGCGACCTTCCTCCACATTCAGCCCATCTAGAATCTCAAATGGGACGCTCTCCGAGTTGGCCACCCAATTGCCTCGCTCCCATACCCCCCCTCACGCCAACCCTTGGGTTCCTTTGTCCGGAATCTCAGGCCATTTTAGTTCACCGTACACTCGCTTGTAAACATGAACAGCGAAAACTACAGCTTCCAAGGCTCCGAAGGATTGGCCATGAGCTCATAGTATTGGTTCACCCTTGCTAAGAGGCAGAACCAACACGGGAATCATATGAAGATTGAGATTCGGCCGAGGCTTCTGTCTGGTACCCCGGATTCTGCCCGGCATATTTATATCCTTGGTCTTACCGTGTTACTCTCCCTGGACCAGTCTCCAGATCACTTTCGCTTATCACGGGGGTTACTCGCGACCAGCTCCGATCCGTCTTGGCACCTCAAGATGAAGACGCTCGTTGGCTCTGTGAGCCTTTTGGCTCTCGTTCAGCTCGCTACGGCCCAGAGTGCGTGTCTGAGCCTGACGACACTCTTTCCTGCCTGCGCTGTACGTCCCCTGTGTACTGTTTATGTACGAAACTAACTCCCTAGTTCCCCTGCGTTACGTCTGCTGGATCTGCTGTTGGTTGTACCGTGTCCACTGATCTTGGATGTAAGTCACAGGCCTCCCCTTGATCTGTCTTAGCTGACCACCTAGGCCGTTGCAACCCTGCATCTTCCTCTGCCATCCAGGCTAGGGCTGCGCTCTGCGTCATCGGTGCTTGCACTAGACCCGGTGAACTGGCGAGCGCCCTTGCCGCCGGCCCGTCCATCTGCGGCTGCCACAGGACTGCTGTGCCGGATCCAATCACCACGAGTGAAGCACCCGAGACCACTACAACCAGTGAAGCACCAGGCGACACCTCCACCGAAGAGACCACCGCAGAGGCCACCACCTCTGAAGAAACAACCGCCGACCCAGAGACCACGGCCACCACCTCTGAAGAAACAACCGCCGACCCAGAGACCACGGCCACCACTGAAGAAACAACCGACGACCCCGAGACCACCGCCACCTCCGACATCACCATCACCCTCGACCCCATCACCACCACCACCGCCCCTCCCGGATCCTGCGACTCCGAAACCCCCTGCCAGGCGAGCGTCGACGCCGTCCCCAAGTGCGCAGAGGGCTGCCTCTCCTCGGCGGCCGTGACCAACGCCAACTGCGCGTTTGACGACTATGAGTGCCAGTGCTCGTCCACGGCTGTCATCCAGCAGGCTGCGCAGGGGTGCGTCATCGGCGACTGCGGTATCGAAGATGCTATAAAGGTGTTGGGTGCAGTGGGAAACCTGTGCGACTGCGTGGAGGCGAATCCAACGACGCCGTGCGATACTACTGCCACGCAGACTGATAGTGGGACTACAGCTGAGGAGACCGAGACCACTGCTCCTCCTCCTGATACGGAGACCGAGACTACTGCTCCTCCTCCTGATACGGAGACGGAGACGGAGACTACTACTGCTCCTCCTGATACGGAGACGGAGACGGAGACTACTACTGCTCCTCCTGATACGGAGACGGAGACGGAGACTACTACTGCTCCTCCTGATACGGAGACGGAGACGGAGACTACTACTGCTCCTCCTGATACGGAGACCGAGACTACTGCTCCTCCTCCTGATACGGAGACGGGGACTACTGCTCCCCCTCCTGATACGGAGACGGGGACTACTGCTCCTCCTGATACGGAGACGGAGACGGAGACTACTACTGCTCCTCCTGATACGGAGACGGAGACGGAGACTACTACTGCTCCTCCTGATACGGAGACGGATTCTCAAGAACCGACTTGCACGGCCGGAACCACAGAGGATTGCGCCCCTGTGGCTTCTACAGCTATTCCCGAGTGTGCCCAGCAGTGCTTCACGAGTGCAGCTCCCAATATCGGCTGTGACGTCGAGGACTTTGCATGCCAGTGCGAGCAGGAAGCCCAAGAGTCTCTCTCGCAGCTCCTTGTTCCCTGCGTTGTCACTGCCTGTCCTGGGGAGTCGCTGACAGCTGTTATCACCGGTG
This sequence comes from Fusarium nematophilum, assembly GCA_033030565.1. Taxonomy (NCBI): domain Eukaryota; kingdom Fungi; phylum Ascomycota; class Sordariomycetes; order Hypocreales; family Nectriaceae; genus Fusarium; species Fusarium nematophilum. Next base: position 98,352 of record JAVIXY010000090.1, read on the forward strand.
CTGCTTCAGTGTGTGCTTGCGCGACGGCTGAGCCATCGGGTGACTGCCCGACTACAGATGATGGCTCCGGATCAGGCACCAAGACCAAGCCGACTGCCACGCAGAAACCTCCTACGACGACTGGTGGGCCTACTACGACCGGCGGTCCTGGCGGTCCTGGAAAGGGCACCACTACGAAACCTACCAAGACTGGGGGCCACGGAGGAGGTGCTGAGACGACCTGCGAGCCTGATGATGGGGATGGAGATGGTCATGGTGATGGAGATGGAGATGGAGATGGCCATGGTGATGGAGATGGCCATGGTGATGGAGATGGCCATGGTGATGGAGATGGCCATGGTGATGGAGATGGCCATGGTGATGGAGATGGCCATGGTGATGGAGATGGCCATGGTGATGGAGATGGCCATGGTGATGGAGATGGCCATGGTGATGGAGATGGCCATGGTGATGGAGGTGGCCATGGTGATGGAGACGAGGGCCATGACCATAGCACTGAGACGACGTGCGTGACTGTGACCAAGTCTGAGGACGGGGCGGTCACAAAGACTTCTTCGTGCTACTGCGTCAAGGATGGGCATACTCTTACCAAGATACCTGGTCCGACTGCCGCAGGTGAAGATGGTAGTTCCGACGACGGAGGCTCGGATGAAGGCGATGGTGGTTCCGGGGGTGATGGAAGCGAGGGGGACAAGGGCGATCAGGGAGATGATGGTGACGAGGGGAGTGACGAGGGGAGTGACGAGACGGGCAGTGATGCTCCATCGGAGACTGAACCAGCTGTTGTTGTTGGAAACGCGGCCCGCTACGAGATTGGCCTTGTCGCTGGTATCTTTGGAGCGTTCTGGCTTGTTGCCGTTGCGCTGTGAGTTCTGAGGGGGAGTATCTAATTCACTTGTATATATTGACGAGGGATTTGGCTGTCAAGGCCGAGGGACTAATATGAATGATGAGATGGAGGCAACGAACACTCCTTTGGACTGAATAGTGAACTACATTATTGTCCAGTTGATCTGAGGGTATTCACGCGTGGATCATTCTACACACCAATTAGGGGTGAGACGACCACAACTGTATTGATGCTCTTAAACATGATTGGCTTCCTCTTGAGCCCTCTCGGCATAAATCCAACATCTAGTGCTTACCCTCTGTAACATCCACGGAAGTCGGCGACTCAGCCGAACTACCATCAAGATCAAGCGGGGAGATGTAAGACGCGGGGACTTATAAATCAGCGTCAGATAGGGTCTCCTTGTGGCTTCCACCTTCATCAAGCAGACATGACTTCTCTCTACCAGCAGACCTCCCAGTACCAGTCAAGTACCTCAAGAACCTGTCCCATCTCGTCCAGAAAGGCGCTGCCTTCTGCGAGGAAAAGCCTCAAGCATGAAGACCTCCTCACCTACCGCCTCATCTCCGACATGAGAGGGTAACACTTGAACTTGCTATAATACATCATGACTGTGACAGCGACAGTCCAATCGTGCTCCAACACAGCCAAATTCGCCGTCGGCCGCCTCGGCGCCACGGTCCCCGTGTTCGAAGACACAGAAACCACCTTTGACGACCTCCAGGCGCGCATCCAGCGCACAATCGACGTCCTCGAGGCCGTGGATCCCAAGGTCATGGACGAGAAGGAGGACGAGGAGATCATCATGGAGACCAAGATGGGCAACTTTCGGTTCACGGGGCAGCGGTACATCTCCGAGTACATCCTGCCCAACTTTCATTTCCACTTGACGTCTGCGTACTGCATTATGAGGACGCAGGGGGTTCCGGTGGGGGCGATGGATTATCTGAAGGATGTATTTGAGAGGGTTGACTAGGATTGAGTTATGGAGGGTATTCTTGAATGGGGGCCGGGATTTGTCCGTGAAATTTCTCAACAGTTGAACACACAACTTTCACTCATGAACTCATCTAAGAACTCATCCAAACAATACACCTTTACACAATCAAAATGTCAACACCAGATACACCTCTCACACCAGAACCCTCTGAGCAAGGTCAGCGCTCCGCCCACATCTCCCGCCTCATCTCCCGCCTCATCTCAAACTCCCCCATCTACTCCATCCTCCTCTCCTCCATCACCCTCTCCTCCACCACCCGCGGCTCCGTCACCACCCGCCTCGTCCTGGAACCCAACCACGTAAACAGCAGAGGCGGGCTCCACGGCGCCGTGTCGGCCACCATCGTCGACTTCGCCACCGGCCTGGCCATCGCGTCGTGGGACCTGAGGGACACGACGGGCGCCAGCGTCGACATGCACATCAGCTACCTGGGCACGGCGAGGGTGGGCGACACGCTGGAGATTGTGGCCACGGCCGACAAGGTCGGGGGCAGCGTGGCGTTCACCACCATCAGGATATCCAAGCTGGGGGAGGATGGCGAGTTGACGCCGGTTACCGTGGGCCAGCATACAAAGTATGTTAGGCAGAGCAATGCTGCTGCTCTGCAGACTGTGAACAAGGCATAGACCATAGAGGATACACAATAGAATTACACCGTCAGGGCCTCCCCGTTGAAGACGTTATACCCCCGTCCACAACTATCTTCTGCCCCGTCACATACCTCGCCTCATCAGACGCCAGAAACAGAGCCGCATGAGCAACATCCCACGCATCCCCCATCTTCCCCATCGGCACCTGTCCCTCCCTCATCCTACAGAACTCGTCGAACCCTCCCTCCAGGGGAAACCGATCCGCCAGACTCCTCGTGTAAGGCGTGTTCATGAGTCCAGGGACAACAGTGTTGAGCCGAACTCCCTTCTCCGCGTAGATGACCGCCGTGGCCTTGACGAACTGCATGATGGCCGCCTTGGCAGTGTTATAAGCCACCTGGGGTTTGCCAATATATCGTAGCCCCGCGATGGAGGAGATGCACACTACTGAGCCACTCGCCTGCTTCTCCATGATGGGCAGGACGTGGTGGCACGCCAGGTACACGCTCTTAAGGTTGATGTCCATCTGAGAATCCCACGTCTCCTCTGTCATGGACGCTGGATCACCAGGTTGAGACTGGCCAACGCTTGTCAAGAGGATGTCGATTCTGCCGTGTTTCTCCATGCAGGCGTCCACGAGGGCCTTTACAGACGCCGAGTCTGTAGCATCTGTTGCGACAATGGTACATTGGCCTCCCTCGCTTTCGATCGTCTCCTTTGTCTTGGTAGTTGAAGTAATTGTTCTGTTCCCGCCAAACACAACAGCTCCTTGTCGTGCCAGGAGGACGGCGCACGCTGCTCCGATGCCCCAGCCTTCGGCGCCTGTTTGCCCGAGGCCGATGACGAGGGCGACTTTTCCGTGTAGATGGAGCATGGTCGGATAAGTGCTGGGGGACACCAGAAGATAAAGCAGAATTGGCAAGAAATAGTGTCTAATTGAGCGGCCATTCTGAAAAACGCCGAATTTATTACTTATATGTATATATTCTTCTACAATAGACGGAGGTCATGACGGAAAACCTCCGTCGGGTGGATTGCGTGATCGCCGAACATGCGGAGGTGCTCCGTCGGCATGGAACGTCATTCGGGCACAGTAATACATAAGCAGTGATAGGCCAGTCTAGCCTACATATACCACTCTATGCCTTGAACAAGATACAATAATCGTCAAAAGTCCAGTAGCCAACTTCATCAACATGGCCGGCCAACTGAACCCAGACTACGACCTCGACACCCCCATCACATCCAAGGTCGGCCTCCGCCAGGGCCTCGCCTCCTACGGAGACCCCCATTTCTCCCTCTTCCTCCGCAAGGTCTTCATCAAGGCCCTCGGCTACAGCGACGATGCCCTCTCCCGCCCCATCGTCGGCATCGTAAACACCTACTCCAGCTTCAACCCATGCCACGCAAACATCCCGCAGCTGATCGATGCCGTCAAGAGAGGCGTGCAGCTGAGCGGCGGGTTGGCCGTCGACTTCCCCACCATCAGCGTGCATGAGTCGTTCTCGTCGCCGACGAGCATGTATCTGCGAAACTTAATGAGCATGGATACGGAGGAGATGATTAGCGCGCAGCCTTGCGATGCGGTGGTGCTCATTGGAGGTGGGTTGCTCGAAAGGTGTGAATAGTGATGAGACTAATAGACCAGGGTGCGACAAGACTACGCCTGCTCAGCTCATGGGTGGCATCTCGGCGAACAAGCCCATTCTTCACCTCGTTACTGGGCCGATGATGCCCGGTAGCCATCGGGGAGTTCGAATTGGCGCTTGCACAGACTGTAGGAATAACTGGGCCAAGTATAGAGCTGGAGCGATTGATATTGAGGATATCTCGGCGATCAACGATGAGCTAGCACCGACAGTAAGTAATACCTTCGCCCCATCACACATCATTCACTCACTGTGTAGGGCGGAACCTGCGGTGTCATGGGCACGGCAAGCACAATGGCCTGCATCCTCGTCGGCCTCGGCATGATGCCCTTTGCCGGAGCCACCGCCCCAGCCGTCTCAGCAACTCGACTTCGCATCGCCGAGGCAACAGGCAAGCATGCAGTGGACGCTTGCAAGAACCTCGACAAGCTCCGGCCGCAGACTCTGTTAACCCGCGAATCGTTTCTCAACGCCATCACCGTCCTCCAGGCCATCGGCGGATCCACCAACGCCGTGGTCCACCTCATGGCCATCATCGGAAGGCATCCAAAGGTGGCCGGGACGATTACCTTGGACACGATTGACGAGATTGGTCGCAAGACGCCTCTGCTGGTTGACTTGAAGCCAAGCGGTGATAACTACATGACTGATTTTCACAACTCGGGTCAGTTCTTGCATTCTGATGGCATGGATCGCGACTGACGTTCTTAGGCGGCATGCTTGCTCTTCTTCACGAATTGAAGCCCCTTCTCCACCTGGATGCCTTGATGGTGACTGGGCGAACAATAGGAGAAGAGCTCGCCCAGGCCTCTCTTATCTCCGTCCCACGGGAACTCAGCGTCCTCCAGGCTTTCGACAACCCCCTATACCCGGCATCGTCACTGGTCGTGCTCAGAGGCAACCTAGCCCCCGGGGGTGCAGTGATGAAGGCCAGCGCCTCAAAGTACAGACATCTCCTCCAGCACTCGGGCCGCGCAGTCGTCTTTGCCAATTCGGCAGACCTCGCCGAGAGGATCGACGACCCCGACCTGGACGTGACGCCCGACAGCGTGCTTGTGCTGCAGAGCATCGGCCCTGTCGGCAACCCGGGCATGCCGGAGGCGGGAATGATCCCGATCCCGAGAAAGATCGCGTCTCAAGGCGTGCTGGATATGCTGCGGCTGTCAGACGGGCGCATGAGCGGGACAGCAGGCGGGACAATCGGTCTGCACATATCCCCGGAATCAGCCGACCCGAGGTCAGTTCTGGGCATTGTCAGAGACGGGGATGTCATCACATGTGATGTGGAGAGGAGAATTCTCTCGATTGATCTTTCCGAGGAGGAAATATCAAGGAGAATCGAAGAGAGGGTCAAGTCGTTTGAGCAAGGCGGAGCCGCGAATGCACCGTGGGTCAGGCGACAAGAGATGCGAGGATACCGTGGATTATATATGAGGACGGTGAACCAGGCGGAGCAAGGAGCTGATTTCGATTTCCTAACGGCTGAGGGGCCAAAACGGTCATGAATGAGTGTAAGCTACATTGTGTTCGGGTACGTAGGGATAAAGTCTTGAAACAGGTCGCGGACAATGGTGTCGACGTTGATGCAGTCGGTTGCTTCAAAGTACTCCGCAAAAGAGTCGTTTATGAGGAAATCGTCAAAGGCGGTCTGGTTGAAGCCGTCCATGCTTGTGCTGTTGATCGGTAGAGTCGAATTCGGGCCATTAAGATATGCGAGATTGAGACCTTCAGTTAAAGGTGCCGTTTCCGGTGCAGATGCTTGCGCGATCTCGTGCGAGGGCACGGAACGGCTTGTTGCAAAGGTGGATTGGCCACTGTTCGTATCTCGCAGCCAGCGGATGGTTGACCTCCCCAGATCATCCAAGATATCGCGACTGCGCTTTGCCCCCGACCAATGCTCGCCCGTGGCGCTCAGCACGCTCAGTGAGATACTCAGATCACCCATGAGCGAATTAATTTCAGTCTCGCGGGCAATCTCAGGCACAACTTTGATGCAGTAGAGCAGAGTGATTGTGCTCAGCACAAGGGCGTGAAACGTCGTCCAGCTGTGCACGAGAAGGTTTCGCTTGTACAGCGTATCGAACAGCTTGATGCTCTCGCGAGCGCTCTTGTGGCACTCCCCCAATGCCTCGACGGACGGCTTCGGTATGGCAGGACTAGGCCTCAGGAGAAGCATGCGCAGGCCGTGGTATCGCAGTTGGCAGGTCGTCCTGAGGTAGAGGTCGGACGGGTCATTCGCGGATCCAGGTATCTGGGCTGCCCACTCATCCAGCTGTTGCAGCATCGATGCCTGCCACTCATTGATGTCGACGACCGGCGGGTACGCATATCTAGGTGTGCTCCGTACAATACTGTTTGCGACGTACTTGATCTCCGAGTTGAGCTTTGCCGCTCGAAAGAGGTGCATGGCAAAATCCATCTCGTTAGGGCTCCCAAACTCACCCATCTGTGGCTGGTTCAAGTCTGCTAGCTCATTATCACCCAGTCCTTGTGGCATCTAGACGCATCAGTCAATGTTTTGAATCAGCAGACGTCACCACTTACCCGAAGCTCACACGCCTCGTCTCTGATCCCAATCGGGCGACCCATCATGGTGGCGATGATGCGGTCAAAAGAAAAGATGACCCAGAAAATCCGTGCTCGCATCTCTTGCTCTAATAATGAGATTCCAGAGTTGACCCTGATGTTCCTCTGGAGGCCCAGGTCCAGCAAGGCGGCAATACAGTGGTAGTTCAGATACCAGACATTGAGACGAACGAAGGGGCTGTGGATGGTGAAAATGAGAAGTAAAAGCAGACACTGCACGCCCTGTAACGAGTTCTCGAGATTGAGATCCTCAAGGTATTGTAACGCGGACAGGCAATATGACTCTGCCGGGATGCGTGCCCTCAGCCGACCAGCCAACACTGCAGCTCCTATCGACAGCACCATGAAGACCTGGAATCCCACCACGGGGTCTCTTTCTTCCTGCTCATATGCCTGATCCAACATCTTCATAAACGTCGGTTGATGAAGAAGGGGGTATTGCAGGTGTATCGCGGTAAAGTATGCATCGCAGAGTTGCCTCGCCATGTCTCTGGAGGGAAGAGCCAGTGGTCCTTGAATAGCTTCCACCAGCTTGGTGGGGAAAGGGGCGTCACGACTCGGCCGGCCAACCCTATCATCCTGCTTCGACGCCGAGTCCAGCATCACTCGAGCTAGAAAGTACCCGCTCGACGGGCCGATATATCTCGGGTCCTGGTTTGTCCCAAGAGAGACCAGCCCAATCTCATGGGACAGAGCACCCGCCCCGGTAGGAGCAGCAGCAAACCTCCCGGGTTGGGCCGATGCCTCAACGATTGATCCGTTGGCCGTTCCAACATCATCCTGGGCTTGTAGGGCAACGGGCGACGCGAGCAACGTGTCTGTCGTGTCGTCCAGAGTCGCGTCGCCGGATTCTTCCTCAAACTCTGCAGGAGGCTCCTGGGACAGGTCCACATCGGGACATCTTGATCGAACAATGGACTCCAGCCAAGACACTCGCCGCTTCAGGCTTGAGATGTATCTGCCTTGATATCAACATCCAATCGGAACCAGAGCATGGATGCCGGACATACTCGCGAGGGAGGTCTTTCAGACGCGCGCTTTCTCCGTCTGTGCAAGAAGCGCCGGCATTCCTACAGTTTCTGCAAGCCGGGAGCTCGCCATCACACTAGATCGTCAGTCAGCTGTTCCAACCATTGGAGCTCATGCGCTGTGCCCCTACCCGGATCTTGCGTCGCTGGCAGCGGAGACAGGCCATGCGCAGCCGGGGATTTCTCCGCCCGGGCTGGCTTCTTCTTGCTCGGGGCCGGTGTCCACTGGAACCATCATCCTGGGGCATTTTGGTCGCTAAGTGAGGATGTGATTGGATGATGAAGGGACCGCGGAGGCTGGCGATGAAGAGTTGTAGATGGAGTGGCGAAGTTCCGTGGAGCGGGGAGATGCCGTTCGAAATTTAGAAGAGACGGGAAAATGCCGCCCTCTGTTCCGCTACATCAAGACTCTCCTCAACAATCAAAAGACAACAAAAACGCTCGAGATAAACCCTCGATTAACCATTTTACTCAAGATCAAGAGAAAAACCTGCATATATAATTAATCATTTTTTAATCCTACTCGCTCCCCACAATCGCTCCCTCGCCACCAACTTCAACTCTTCAACCCCACAATGGCAGAACAAGAATCTCAAAAGATCCCCATCGCCGCCTCAGAAGCCCGCCGTCTAGTCCAGGACATCCTCAAGGGCAATGGCGTCCCCGCCGACAACGCAGCCATCGTCGCCCGCTGCCTCGTCGCCGCCGACCTCCGCGGCGTCGACACCCACGGCATGAACCGCATCCCCTCGTACATGGAGCGCATCCGTCAGGGCGTGCTCAACGCGCAAGCCCAGCCGGTGCTGACGCAGGTGACGCCCGCGGTCGCGCAGGTCGACGGCCAGAACGGCTTCGGCTTTGTCGCGGCCCACAAAGGCATGGCCGCGGCGATCGAGTCCGCCCGCGTCTTCGGCATCGGGATGGCAAGCATCAAGCACTCGAACCACTTTGGCATGAGCGCGTGGCTGGTGCAGCAGGCTCTGGACGCGGACATGATGAGCCTCGTGTTTACGAATTCAAGTCCTGCGCTGCCGGCGTGGGGGGGCAAGAGTAAGCTCATGGGGGTGTCTCCCATTGCGTGCGGTGCGCCGGGCAAGGGAGAGATGAGCAGCTTCATCCTTGATATGGCCCCCTCGGTGGCAGCAAGGGGAAAGATCTACAAGGCGAAGCGGCGAGGGGAGAAGATTCCCTTGGACTGGGCCCTTGACTCGGAGGGGAGGCCGACGGACGACCCGGAAGCTGCCTTGGGAGGTGTCATGCTGCCGATGGGAGGACCCAAGGGCTCGGCGTTGTCCATCATGATGGATGTCTTCTCTGGCGTCTTGTCCGGCTCTGCCTTTGCGGGGCACGTTACGAACCCATATGACCCGTCTAAGCCTGCGGATGTCGGGCACTTCCTGGTGGCCATCAAGCCGGACCTCTTTATGAGCCTGGATGAGTTCCGGGAGAGGATGCAGTACTTGTACGAGCGGGTGGTAGGGTCCGACAAGGCTGCTGGGGTGGACAGGATCTACTTCCCGGGGGAGATTGAGCAGCTTGCTCAGAAGGAGAGGGAAAAGACTGGGATACCGCTTGTGCAGGCGGAGATTGATGCTCTGAATGAGGAGGCGAGGGGGGTGTCTGCGGATCCTCTGGTGCCTTTGGGAGTTGATTGATAGAGATGTCTACTTGTATTTGTAATAGAACTGGATTTGCAAGAATATTTTATCTGATTTGGCTTGGCATATCACGAGATGCATTATCAGCGTAGTGGGATGTGTCCCAATACGATCCAGGGTCGTCAGTTCTGCCGACCTCACATAGACAAAGGGCTCCTGGATCCCACCCACAGAATGAATGTATATCACCTGCCTACCTAAGCACTCAGGTGTAGTAGATACGCGTTCTAGCACCTATAAGCTCACTCGTAGAAGGTCCACCAACGACATGGCCCTAATCATCCGACGATTGGCCAATGCCATGACGCAGCTACAACGTCTCGTCAACCCAGAGGCAAATCCTTAGGCTCTCTTAGGCTCCTCGATCACTGTTTATTTAGGGTGCTAGAAGAAGACCTCGTTCGAACATAATAAAATTCACTTTTCCACCTTCCATTGTTTTCATTGCCTCCTCCACCTCCACCTTTTTGAAAGTGCCCGGATATCATCACCTCCTCCTCGCCTCTTCGGCGCCCTTTACTTCCTCCCCTTTCCTCTCATTCCGCACCGAATCCGTGGGCATCTTCTATGGAGGAATTCACGGCCGCATCCGGCTCCCAGGAGCCAGATACCCCAGCTCAACAGGAGGAGACTACCAGCGGCACTGCCACCCACGACGAGTTCGCCGTAGACCCAGGCGGACCCAGGCCCGGCTTTCAGGAGATCTTTGAGGGAACTTCGATTCCCATCGTTTCACTAAACGTCATCGACAAGCAGGAGAGCCTCAGTGCCGACACCCATGACCAGGATTCAAGCGCTGAGGAATCCGACTCAGTACGCAAACCAGCCCTCGCACCTCAACGAGCCGTTCGTTCACAGGTTCAAAAGCTAACATTCACCAGGAAATAGTCAGAATCCTCCGTGCCCGTCCAAGAAATCGAGGTTCACGCCGCCGTTCTCATCACCCATCTCTTGCCGCAGAGAAAAACGGAGACGTCTGCGTCGCGTGCGAGTGCGAAAAGGACAACACCAAGCCACGCAACAACAAGAAGAAACAAAACATCGAAGAGCCACTCAACCTCTCCCGCTGCCCCTGCGGGCACAGCTACTGCGAAAAATGCCTGGCGAGACTGTTCAAGGCCGTCATGGTGGACGAGTACCTGTTTCCGCCTCGCTGCTGCGGCAAGAGAATCCAACTCGAGTCCCTCGAGTACCCTCTGCATCCCAAGCTGGTCCACAGATTCAAGGCAAAGAAGCTGGAGTATGAGACGCCGGATCGTACATACTGCCATGACCCTGAATGCTCAGCTTTCGTGCCGCCTTATTCCATCACCGACGACGTGGCATACTGCAATAGGTGTCGCGAGAGTACATGTGCCTTGTGCAAGGAAGCTGAGCATGAGGGAGCATGTCAGAAAGATCCAGCCACGGAGGAGGTTCTTGAGATGGCGGAGCGGGAGGGCTAGAAGCGCTGCCACCGCTGCCGCCATCTGATTGAGCTGAGATTTGGGTGTCACCATATGAGTGAGTGACCCTTTTGCACGAGCATTCCCTCTTTCTGACCACCTGCTTGTTCGCAGCCTGTCGTTGCGGCGCTCAATTCTGCTACAGATGCAGCGCCCCCTGGCGAACCTGCGGATGCCTCTTCTGGCACGAGCGACGCCTGCTGGAGCGAGCCACCCAGATCGTCAAGCGCGACGGTCCCATCGTTGAGGGGCCGAGGACAGACGCTAACATTCAGCGAGTGAGCCGCAGCCTGGCCAAGAACGCCGTGTGCAAGCATGGCTCGTGGCTCAAGCTGCAGGGGGAATTCAGGTGCGAGGAGTGCGTGTGGAGGCTGCCCAACTACATGTTTGAGTGTCGGGAGTGCTTCATCCGGGTTTGCAGGCGGTGCAAGGACAATCGCCTGGAGAGGGCGGAGCCGGATGAGGAATGAGGTGGTGCGCAAGAACAAGCCCTGGGTTGGGGATGTGTATGTCTGTCTTTGTTTGCTGAGAGTTTGTTCACTTGTTGATGGACAACGATGCATGTACAATGTTCGGGGAAGATGCAGTCTGACCATGTATTCTGTCAAACTCTAAGGTAGCAGGTCTATCTATGTATTGGAGTGTAGTACTTCTTTTGCTAGTTCAGTCAAGCTAACGAGGTCCATCCAAGGCGTGATATTGGACGCGGCCATTCTCCGAAGCCATCCGCGATTGACGGATTTCCCCCGTCAGAGGCAAACCAGCATTTAAATGCTCCAAAACAGCCCACCAGACTCTTTGCTCGAAGACAGCTTTTCATCAGATATCAAATCCCCAATAATTCCATCATGACCGTCGTTCATATCGGTTAGTCTCGCCCTTATTGTCGCATTCCCTGCTGACTTCATCGCCAGTCCTCTTCAAGTTCCGACCAGACGTCGACGAATCCCACCGACAAACATTCGTCAAGGAACTCAAAACCCTCAAATCACTACCCTGCGTCAAATACCAGCAATTGGTCGTCGGAGGCCCATCCATTACCGACCCCATCGCGCGGAGCAAGGGTTTCCAGGTCGCCCTGCTGAGCTTCCATCGAGATCCTGCGGCGCTGGCAGAGTACCAGGCCAGCAGTGAGCATCACAGGTTAGCCCGACCCAGCAATTACTAGTCAAAGAAAATTGCTGATTTTTGAAGAGTAACAAGCCAGTATCTGTGGCCTTATGCCGAGGATGTGACGCGGTTCGATTTCGAGGTAGATGCGGCGGATGAGTCGACGTTTGCGACGAGCTTTGGACTACAGCAATCACTCTAATACATCAACCATCGGCCCTAGATCCAGTTAGAAAGGAGATACAGTAGATAGAGCAAAAAGCCCATTTTAATCAATCTGCGGTGCATCCCCTTAGCCGCATCGAACCACCAAAAACGCCATTCCCAGCCAAAAAATGCCGGCGCTCCTCCAACCAACCAAAACTCTCTCGCATCATCACTATCAACCCATCGATTTATTCATTGACGCTGATAAGGGCGTCCCCGCACTTCCCCATCGGCGGCCGGCGGCCAAGATCCGCACGGTCTAGATCTGATCAACGGCCCGCCGCCGGCTGATCGGACGCTCTGGAGACGGACGCAACCTACATTTGCGAGAATCGCCGGTGGGGGGTTGGAAAGCAAGCGGGGAGAAGGTGGGTGGCTTTTTTTTCACGAGGTGATTTTGAACGTGACTTGAGATTTGGTGTGTGATCTTCCTCATTCATATTCATCCACTTGTGTGAGATTTGAACCTGTCTGCCGACTTACAACACCAAGCAAAGTTGTGAGGTGCCCTCCATCCATCATCATGGCGCGCTTCACCCTCCCCCGTCGCCTGCAAGGCATCCCCAAGCCCAAGTTCCTCCACGGCATCCCCACAAACAGCCTCCTCATGATCCTCCTCCTCATCTGCGTCAACGCCATCATCTGGGCCTCCGTCGCAGTAGTCCTCCACTTCCACCCGGCGCTCATCTCCCCCGCCGCGCTCTCCTACGTGCTCGGCCTCCGCCACGCCCTGGACGCAGACCACATCGCCGCCATCGACCTCATGACGCGGCGGCTCATCGCCTCTGGCCAGCGACCCGCCACCGTGGGCACCTTCTTCTCGCTGGGGCACAGCACCATCGTCATCGTCACCTGCGTTGTCGTCGCGGCGACGAGCGGCGCCCTGCGCGAGAGGTTCGACGGCTTCACCAGAGTCGGCAACATCGTCGGCACGAGCGTCAGCGCGGCGTTCCTGATCCTGCTGTGCGTCGGGAACGGGTGGGTGCTGTATAAGCTTGTGCAGCGGCTGAGGGGGGTGCTCGAGGAGCGGCGGCAGCGGGGCGACGGGGGGTTTGCCGAGGAGGAGACTCAGATCCAGGATCACTTTGCGCTGGAGGGTGGCGGGATCCTGACGAGGGTCTTCAAGAGGCTGTTTCGCGTCATTGACCGGCCGTGGAAGATGTATCCTCTCGGTGTGGTCTTTGGGCTCGGCTTCGATACCAGCTCGGAGATCGCCATCTTGGGCATCGCGAGCATCCAGGCTGTTCAGGGCACGAGCATCTGGCTGATTTTAATTTTCCCTATTCTGTTCACGGGTGAGTTCCTAAACTCTGATTGGCCAGCCGAATTATGTTAAACTTCATGCAGCGGGTATGTGCCTCTTGGACACCACAGACGGCGCGCTCATGATGGCGCTGTACACGTCCAAGGCCTTTTCTCGGGATGTTGTCGCGATCCTCTACTACTCCATTGTCCTCACGGGAATCACGGTCTTTGTGTCGGCCTTTATCGGCATCATCCAGGTCCTGTCGCTGGTTCAGAACGTGGCCGAGCCGGAGGGCAGGTTCTGGGACGGCGTGTCAGCGATTGGGGACCACTTTGACATCATCGGAGGGAGCATCTGCGGTGTGTTCCTCGTTGTGGGGCTAGGGTCCATCATCGTGTACAAGCCGTGGAGGAGACGTGTCGAGAGGACAAGGCAACCTGGACTGGTTGGTGCTGCGGACGAGGGGTTGCAGGATGACCTCGGGCCGGCGTCGCCATTGTCGGTGGATCAGGAATCGCCACGGAGGCCGTCGATCTGAGTGAAGGAAAAGACTGCGGCTTAAACATACTTTGGTCTTATACATAGATCTAAATACACATGTCAACTCAAACCCTGTGGTCGGAGATAGCCCCCTGTTCATTATGCAGCGTTCCCCGGTTCGTCAGGTAACTTGACTCACTTGAACTCCCCAAGACTCTGTGTAGTCCTGTAACTCGTCGCCAATCTGGTACTGCTAACCTTGAAACAGCCCACCCTTTCCAGTCATCTCTGCCATGCCTCCTTTCCGTGACGTAATGGAAGTCTTGTCCTGGACTGGTTCTGGAAGGTATGATGCCCGGCATCAGCTTTTGAGGCAAGAGCCCCGACTTACACTGCCGGTCTACTTGCTAAATAATATGTCAACATGCATAATGACGGGGGGATTTAGGGATCCCAGAGCCTCTTTCGGGCAGGTTCGTATCATGACAAACCTCACGATGCGTCACTTGCGGAACGACAACCATTCTGAGATGCCACATGCCGGACTCATTTTTCAAGACTCCATGTACTGAGCAATCTGTTGCCTCACGATACTTTGTTGAATACAAAATTTCCACGTAAACCTTCTCGAGTTCGCCTATAAAAGAAAGCAGAACATGCTCTTCATCCCTTTCCTTCTGTCCTTCACCCAGACTCGCTTCCCACAAGTCGTTACACTCTTCCAAAGATCTTTACACTCTCCCAACAATCTCGACACTTGTCTAAAGATCTTGACCCTCTTTTTAAAGATCTTTAAATCTCCCACGAAAGGTAAATAAATCTTCATCACCAGTCTCTTCATTCCTCTCCCCTAACACACTCCCACCCCCCAAGCTCTTCTCCCACAGATCTTGATTCCTTTTTTAAAGATCTTCACACTCTCCTTTATCTCACACAAAGTAAACAAGCCTTCATCTTGAATCAGTTCATTTCCATGCCCCCTGTACACTTCCTTGAACTATTTAGCTAACAGTTTTAGCAAAGACATCATCCGACATGGCGTTCCAGGACACCACCCTCGGAAGCGCCCTCAAGCACAACGCCCGCTTCATCACGGGCGACCGGAAGGGCGAGGGCATCTGGCTCTGCACCGAGGCCGTCAAACTCCTCAACCGGTGGGAGGCCACCACCAAGAAGGACCAGGAGTTCCTGGACAGCTGCCGCCAGCAGAACGGCGGCAACTGTCCCTGTTTCGAGCGCCACCCGGACGCCAACGAGCGCAGGACCAGGTGCCGGCACTGCAAGAGCCAAAAGCTGTGCACTTTCATGAGGCTGGCATCATTCCTGGTGGAGGACCTCCAGGGCGAGCAGCCGCAGGATCTGGCCGAGCCATGGCCGGTCCAGCAGCTGCAGGAGCCGATGGATCTGGAGCTGGTGGTTGCCGAGCAGCTGCCGACTCCGGAGGAGGAGCAGCCGCCGCAGCCTCTCCAGTGGCACCAGCCTCTGGAGTTACCGGACCCCTTTGCCGTGCCGGAGCCTCTAGAGTGGGTACCGGAGCTGCTTGTTGCGCCGGCGACTCCAGAGTCACTGGAGCTTCTTGCGACGCCGGAGCCCATGGATGTACCATGGTCCCTGCCCTTCGAGTCGTGGCTTCCGGAGGAGCCTTCGGCCGGCCCACAGGTTCTGTGGCAGCCGAATTGGAGGGACCTGGAGTGCATCCAGGAGCTGGAGGCTCAGAGGCTGCGAGGGTGGTCTCTGACACAGCCGGAGGAGGATTGGTGGGGCCTGGAGGAGCGGGCGATGGACCCTTTCTCGAGCGAGTAGGCTGGAAACTGGGTTCATCCAGAGCCCTTATAACTTGGGCTGTTCTTTCCAACTGTCTCGAGTGGTGGGGTGTGTAGGGAGTAGTTAGCCGTTGGGTGTTTGTCTTCTTGTCTGTCTTGTCTGTCGTGTCTGTCTCGTCTGTCTTGTCTTTGTCTAAATTGAGGGCTTTACCTCCAGTTTTTTTTGCTTGATTGGCTACGAACTACGAAGTAGGGAGCATTTTTGGAGTTTTGTTCTAGAGGAATTTATCAGTTTGCCAACAACATGGATCGATCATATGAGGCTTCAGACCAGCGCTGCTTTTTCTATTTACGTGAAGGGGAAGAAACATGCCGAAAATGAAGCCTTTCTGCTCGTGGTGCGTCCGGTGGATAATCCACGGCGTTCTTTTGGAGCAGCATTCCCGTCAATCCCATCAATATGCCACTTTTGTTCCCCTCTGGCTCCCTCCCTGTGGACGATCCACGGCCGTGTTTCTGATTGAGCCACCAACTTATAAGTATATCTACCATGACGAAGGAATATTCTTAGCACTTACACATTTTCCTCTCATGCTACGGGATGGCTTTCATTCCAAACCTTAGATGCGTATAAGAAATTGCTTGGAGCTGCCACTATTTATAGAAATATCACTGCCGGGGGAATCCTTAGACTGTTTTCAGGAGAGCTTCTGGGCCCTAAGAAGATTAGAAACAATACGATTCTCTCATCTAACAGTATCGCAAAGTAGCCCGGTGTTTAGTAATAGGTATACAAGACGTCCAGGGTCTTCCTCAGCAGGCGTAGCAGCAGTTTGGGCTGCAAGCGGTATCTAGATAGCCTGGAAGCGGCAGGATAACCCACATCCGCAAATTGGCAACTCAAATGTAGTGCCTTCCTAATAATTATAAAAGGCCCGAGTTATTAATAATCTATGTAGGTAGGTGGTCATCCTTCACGTTCTCTTCATTCTCTCATCTTTCAAGTTGGGCTCGGCTCTCAGCATCACCCACCGACAATCTCTTGCTCCCGACATCGACAGGACAGTCGCCAGCAGGAACGCCCACAGCAAGAAGATACATCAAGCAGAACCGCGATGCAACGACTCCCCCCCGATCCAGCGTCGTCGATAGACCGCAGCCGATCGACTCGTCCGCATCGCGACATCGCCGACGACCAAAGCAGAGGCGTCGTCTCACAACACCCGCTGTAGACGCGGTTAAGCGCTCGTCTCCCTTGCACACGGAAGCTCGATCCAACATGACACGGCATCGCGGTCGGCCACTTCGCGAGGCACTGTGTAAGTGAGCTGTCACGGTGGCGCTCGCAAGGTGAGACGGTTCCACGACGTTGAGGGGGAAAGTGAGGAGGCAAGAGGAAGTGCAAATGCATGCCTCTCGCCATACAGGATCCTGAGGCCGAGAAGAGAGCCGTCACATGTTGCTCGTTCTGGTGAGATGACAAGTGACCGAAGCTGCATTTACATGTATGGTCAAGACCTCCACCATCAAGTCCAGGCACTGCAATTGTTGGGCAAGAAACGATGCGCACATTGGCTGCTGCTACCCTATGCTATCCAGTGCCCTCGCCTCGATTGGGGCATTACTGCAGTCTGCAACTCTCCGCCACGGATGGATGGCCAATGGTGAGCACGGCGGTTCATCCTTGCCGGGAGGGAGGACGCGCAAACACTGCAGCCCAGACGAGGCCCGTTCGAGGTGTGATGGAGGCATTTTACGGCACAGCAACCTCCCTGCCTGCGGCTCTAGAGTCCTGGCCCGCACATCGAAACAAGTGGCACCAATCACCAGAGCCAGTTTGCACGCCGACAAACAGCTGTGTCGATGTCGCGCACAAAGTCGACGACAACCGAGTGCGCATGACATCTGAGGACTCGGCCGGGTGAGTTTTGAAGTGGAAAAAGCTCGCCGTTGCCAGTTGGACCGATCCCAACGCCTCCGAAACCGCAACCCCGGACTTTCCAGCGGCTTCGAGTCAGCCGTTTGCACTTTGGGCCAAGCAGGCATCCTGCCGCTAGGGCTGCCGATCAGACTTTTTGGCCGAGAGGCATAACCGCCAATTCAACCATTTCGACCACCCTTCCGCCCGCAACCGAGTCGCTTTTTCAGCGCAGCCGCCTTTTGCAACATCTAGAACCTGACACATTCCCCGACTCGCTTACCCGCCGCAGCCTGGACCTGCCTGGACGATCCCAGCCCATGACCACCCACCCTGCACGCAGCATTTGAGGCTCTGTTCTGGGTCCTGGTCCAATCTCCTGATGGAGACAGGCACCAAGGCATTCTGGCTGACGATAGCGGGCGCGGATGGCTTCAATTGGAAATGCGGGGGTGGTCTGCCTTCTTATCCACTGGCTTCATCTGCCAATGGGTCCTCTCGGCTGGGTCCTCGTCTTTTGAGGCTGAGGGAGGGTTGGGGAGAGTCAGATGGGTCACCCTGCTCGTCCCGGCAGAGGGTCCGGCTGGCCGCCCGCCGTTCTCGGAAGTGTTGCCACCGTGCCAATCCTTTTTTTTTTGTGATCGACTAATCCACAGGCGCTAATAGGCCCAATGGCTTATCGCGAGTCTCGAGGAAGTGCCCTTTGTGTGAGAGACAGTGCTACCACAGTCCCGTTTCTCAATGTTTTTTTTTTCCCTCTCTTTGCTCCTCAAATTCCTCCCGAGATGGGCATTGGCATGGAGTCTTTTGCGTTCCGCCTCACGCACAATCACACCAGCCGCCTTGGTTCAAGAGACGACCATGACCAGTCGCCAGGCTGCCCACCTTGTCAGCCTCGGCGATAGGTCATTCCATGACAGTGCCCCCAGGGCATCTCCATGCAATCCACCGCGGGGGCTGCAGCCTTGGGGACGAAGCCCTTGTCATTGTTCAGAGAATGCCCCGCACTGTTTGCCTCGCGAAAGTACCTGGATAGCGACCTTCGGTGTTCCTGGAGACCCCTAGTGGTAGACCCTTAATACTGTAAAACCCCTAAAAACCAATACGACCCACATCTTTTCGTTTCTTTCAACGACTCAGTAGCCTAGTCGGCCGAGCGAATCGGAACGGCGGGGGGACGGAGAAGGAGCAATTGCCATGGCGGATGGCAAAGAGACGATCTTTGACAAGAAAAAGGGTCGGGACGGGCATTCTCCGCGCTTCCTTTTGCCTCGCTGCCATGTGGTTCGCGGAAGCGTGTCTCTGAAGAAGGGGACGGGGATTTTCGGCCCCCACTAGGCCAACAAGGCGTCGGGCTGGCCGCCAGGGTGAAAACTGTCAGCTCAGCCTCCCGAGATGGGCTGTACAGTACGGAATATGGACACCTACTAGGCAGTTGACGCCAGGCCTCATGGCGAGCCGGCCAGTCTGAGACAAAGAACAGGAGGGCATCTAGGGAGGATGAGACACGAGACACTGGACTGGCACCACTGGGTATCAGGGACGACACGGATGGATGAAAAGAAGGGCGCTAGAAGAACTTCCCATCTGCCCTCTTGCCTCAACGTGCAAGTTTTGCTGGGGTAAGCCAGCATCGTTGGCCATCTGATGTGGGACTAGCTAGTAGCCCGTCCTCATGTTGACCATGTACCCCGTATGGCGTACGGTGCACTGGTCAAAGTACTGTACCGCGTACGCCGTGCTCCGTTACAATTCCAGTTCCCGGGGGACTCGTGCTGATGAGCTTTGGCCCGTCAACTGGCCGTCTCGCCAAGAAGGACCCCGGCCTGCCGTTCTGCGCCATCCCACACGGCATCGCACCAGCTCGGGCCGCCGAGTGCCCCCTGCCCCCAATGGTGCGATTCGAGACATGCATCCATCACTTGTCGAGTGAAGGGGGACTTTGTACCGCTGCCGCTACATACGAGGGAGGCTCGTTGCGGCCTTGGTCAATGTCGGTGTACGAACAGTAGTAGCTGCAGGGCTGCACGCACTAAGGTAAGGTAGGGCCTGGATTATCCGGACATGTAGTCCATTTCTTACGGAGTCGTGGACCCTGGGCTTCGGGTTCTGGGTGGCTCGAGTCAAGTGCTCCGTATATATGCCCGTCTTTCTCTCCCGACTCGCGTCTGGAAATTCCTCTCTTGGTTTTTCTTTCTTCCTTTCAAACACACGACATCTTTGTTTGTTTTCTGGTTCTTTTCTCATTCTTTTGAGGGCATCTCGAGTGGGAGCCACTGCAAGCCTGAGGCACTCTCTCCATCCGATGTCTGCTTAGTTGAGCCTCTTCCATCCATACCCCCCTAACCTTAGGCTCTCGTAAAACCCGTTCTGCCTGCCATTGGCACGAATCTCAAATTCTGCATCCCACAGTCTCTAATCTTCACATCCTCCCCTCCTCACTCTTTCACCACATCAGCCTTCAACATGCACGGCTACAGCTCATCAGAGGAGTCCGACGACCCCCGACGGCCCCGGGTGCAACCGTCCACCACCACCAACACCAACGACCAGAAGAAAAAGAAGAAGAAGAAGCTGCCGCCCCAAAAGTCCATCAACCGCATCTGGAAGAAGTTTTCGAAGCGCAAGTTCCACAAGGCCCTCGCCGTTCTTCCGTTCGATCCCGTTCAGCCCCCGGCCATCTCTGGTCAGTCCAATGAGCTCTTATCAGCGGGGTACGAGCGCGCCGCCGAGGAGTGTCGGCGCAAGGTCACAAAGATCATCAAGGAATGCAAGCGGGTAAACATGCGATATCGGGACCCAGGCTGGGATCTGGTAAGTTTTCAGTTGCTCATGAATTATCGAGACTCGTGGCTAATACCCTTGCCAGGACTGGGATCTCAAGTATGAAAAGGGAAACTGCCTCAACAGCCTGGGCTATCAAAAGTTTGAGCTCAACAGAACGACGCTCCTGAGCTCCAAGGCTTCGGTGCCCAAGGCCGTCAAGCGAGTTCACGAGATCTTCGAGAATCCCACCTTCATGAAGGATGTGAACGGCGGCGACGTCAAGCAGGGGAGCCTGGGAGATTGCTGGATAATGGCCGGCCTCACCGCTCTCGCCAACGTCCCCGACGGCCTCAAGCGGATCTGCGTAGCCTACGACACCAAGATCGGCATCTACGGCTTTGTCTTCTACAGAGACGGAGAGTGGATCTACTCCATCATCGACGACAAGCTCTACCTCAAGTCGCCGTGCTGGGACTCTCCCAGCATGCAGCGAGATCTCCTGCAGCAGATCGACCGCGAGGACGTCGAGAACGTCTACCGCAAGACGTACCAGACTGGTTCCAAGGCCCTCTTCTTCGCCCAGTGCAAGGACCAGAACGAGACCTGGGTCCCTCTTATCGAGAAGGCCTATGCCAAGGCGCACGGCGACTACGCGTCACTGGCGGGCGGCTGGATCGGCGAGGGCCTGGAGGACCTGTCTGGCGGCGTCACCACTGAGCTTCTGACCTCGGACATCCTGGACATCGACGAGTTCTGGGACAACGAGATGTCCAAGGTGAATGACGAGTTCCTCTTTGGTGCCTCGACCGGCCTGCTCGAGCACGGCTACGGCGAGCGCGATGGCATCTCCGAGGGCCACGCATACGTTGTCATGGAGGCTCGGACGCTCAAGAGTGGCCAGCGCTTGGTGAAGCTGCGAAACCCCTGGGGCAAGGTCCGCAAGGGCATCTGGGAGGGGGCTTGGAGTGACGGCTCCAAGGAGTGGACCAAGGAGGTGCAGGAGGAGCTCGACCACAAGTTTGGCAGCGACTCGGTCTTTTGGATCTCGTACGAGGACCTCATCCGCAAGTACTCTCACTTCGACCGCACCCGTCTCTTCCGCGACCGCGACTGGCGATGCTGCCAGCGCTGGATCGGCGTTGATGTCCCATGGAAGGCAGAGTACCACGAAAAGTTCCACATCAAGCTGACCCAGGACTCGCCCCTCGTTCTCGTTCTTTCGCAGCTTGACGGCCGCTACTTCAAGGGCCTCCACGGCCAGTACTCCTTCCGGCTGCACTTTCGAGTGCATTACGAGGATAGCCCGAATGCGGAAGACTATATCGTCCGATCCCACGGCAACTACCTGATGGACCGTTCAGTCTCTGTGGAACTCCCCGACATGCCTGCAGGAAACTACGTCGTCTACCTGAAGGTGACTGGCGAGAGAGATTCCGTCGCCAAATCGGTCGAGGACGTCGTCAAGCGGGAGTGCAGCGACAGGATCGAGAATGAGAAGCTCGCTCAGGTCGGCTACGCCTACGACCTGGCCCACAGCAAGGCCTGGGACCACATGGACAAGGTCACCAAGCTGCGGCAGAAGAAGGACCAGCAGAAGGCCTCTGGATGCCGGCAGAAGGAGCGCCGCCGCATGTGGGAGAAGCGTGCCGTCAACCGAGACGTTACCAAGAAGCAGAGCAAGAAGAACAGCGAGAAGAGGCAGCGTCGACGCGNGATGCCGGCAGAAGGAGCGCCGCCGCATGTGGGAGAAGCGTGCCGTCAACCGAGACGTTACCAAGAAGCAGAGCAAGAAGAACAGCGAGAAGAGGCAGCGTCGACGCGCCGCTTGGGAGGCTGAACAGGCCCGCCTCGATGAGGAGTTCAACGAGAAGGCCAAGGCGGAAATTGAGGAAGCAAAGAAGGCGGCTGAAGCTGCTAAAGCTGAGGCAGAGGCTAAGGCCGAGGCCGAGGAAAAGGCTGAGGAGGCCGACGACGAGTCTTCGGATGAGAAGCCCTCGGAAGCCAAGTCTGAGGAAAAGACTGTCGAGCCCAAGGAGGATAAGCCCGAGGCCAAGCCTGAGGAGAAGGCCGTGGAGCTCAAGGAGGACAAGCCCGAGGATGAGCAGGCTGTCGACGACAAGGACGAGCCTGTGGTGATCGACAAGGACGGCAAGGATTCCAGCGAGCAGGACTCGAAGGAATCCGACAAGGCCGATGGGGAAGTCCCCGACGACGCTGTTATATCCGTCTCGACTGGCTCACCCCAACTTACTCCCAAGACGGTAGACTCTACTGTCACGGCGGCTGAGGAGAAGCAAGAGGTGCCGCCTGTCAGCGGGCCTCCCCCGCCCCCCGTGGAGAGAGAAGTGCCGATTCCAGTCAGGACCCGACCCGTCTATGATTCGGCGGGTGAGTCCTCAGACTCTCCTGTGGAGGACTGGGAGGAGCTGTACAGCAGCGATGACATGACGCGTAAGCCGCGACTCACTCACGCAAACCAGCCTGTGGTCCAAGGCGACTACGACTCAGAGGAGGAGCGCATGCCCGACCCGTGGAACGCCATCTGCATTGTCGGCATCCGGGTCTACTCCAAGGACGCCAACCTGGAGCTCCGGACCGTCATGGAGGGCGGCGAGCTTCTCGAGGGAGGCATGGGCGAGAAGGGAGCTGCGGATCTCGACAATGCCCAGTCCAACGCCGGCGGCGTCCGGGCCGACGAGGGAGCCAAGGATGGAGCCGAAAAGGCCGAGGCCGGCGATGAGAACAAGCAGCAGCAGTATCCTCCGGTGATCCGAAAGGACGGCGGTGTGATGGAGGATGTGACCACGACCGGGGAGAAGAACTCGACCATCAAGAGCTACTTTCACATCGACTCGGCGGACACGACCAGAGTGAGCTCGCCGGCTCCGACGCCGTACGAGGCTGATCGTCGACTTGAGCACTTGAAGCCATGATGAAAGCAGATACACCAGCAAGACTTCATTTCGAAGAGAGCGACTTAGAGATGATTCTAGAGAGAAAGACGAAATACCAGACCCCAAGAGTACACGGGATTGGGGATGATTTTGGCAAGATTGATTGATTGCTTGTTTGTTTGTCTGTTTCTTTGGCAGGTCTTGTTATTCGGTTGGGCAAAGTATTGATTGTGCTGGGCGCAAGAGGAGCAGCGCGAGTGAAGGCGACCGGCGCCCCGGTGGGATTCTATCAGGAACCGGAACGCGAACGGGACGGCGATTGAGGATACACTTGTACAGATTGATTCATTTCGCTTAATTATTACGAACAAGATATACTACGTAGTAGATGACGCATTGAGATGAAGGAATATGCTAAGCTGTCTCCGTGCCTGAGCCATGACGGAGTGTCATCCCGATGTCTCAGATGTCGAAGCCATTCCACGTGCGTAAGAGGAAATTCCAGCCCCAGTTCCTGCAAACAGAGGCGCAAACAGGCTGAAACTCCACTAACAGGCTCCCCCTAAAACACCCGCCGTGCGCCTGGAGGAGCGGAGGATGCCCCGCTATCCCCATACGAGCCAAGTAAAACCCGCCTATCCGTACTATAACCGCGGGGGTGTGACCGCCCGGCTGATTAGAGGCGTCAGCTGCCTGGGCTAAGCGATAACGGACGGGAACCTGGGAAGCTTATCGCAGGTTCCGTCATCGCCCAGGCTGTCTCGCGTAGCCCATCAAGCTCCCCCCCCAGGCTGTTTCCTCTCCCATCATCATTCACTTTCGTCCAATTTATTTTTTTTGCCCTTCTCTTCTCTTGTCCATCTTTAGCTACCCCCTTTCATCCCGCCCCCCCATCATGTAGCAATGGGAGCTGTTCTGTAACATCTTTTACACCTACACCCGCGACAGCTATTCTACACAAATCAATCATGGCGTCCTCGTCAGGTGCCTCGTTGCGCCGCAGCCATGGCTCCTCGGGAGCCTCATCCAGGCTCTCGCACCCTCACTCGCGCCAGTCCAACTCCCGCTCGCGGTCCTTCACCCGCGAGGAGGACGATAACGCCGACCACCCGGGCACGCCGTCCATCTCGATCGACACCCTCGTCAACCACCTCCTCGTCGCCAAGCGGTCGCTCTCGTCCATGACGCTCGTGCTGCGCGCCCACGACATCGCCAACGAGGCGCGGCAGTCCCACGAGGACGTGGCCGTGCTGGCGGCCCAGGCGGGCTTCCTGCGGGCGTCGATACTGGACCAGGCGGCGATCCTGGTCCGCGTGAGGAGGAGCCTGCAGGGCACGTACGACTGGGGCAAGAGGGACTTCAAGGTGCTGGTCAAGTCGATGGACGTGGTCGACGGGGAGCTGGAGCACACGATGGTGATGCTCCGCGAGACGGGGGTGGAGGGCGTGTTCCGGCCGAGGGGCGAGGAGAGGAGGAGTCTGCTGGACTTTATCGATGAGGGAGGCGTGCATGGGATGCGGGAGGCGATGAAGAAGAGCATCCAGGAACTACAGGTAGGGATGCCGTCGGAGGGTTATACTACTATTTTCTGACTGACTTGGTCAGGGCATTCAGCAGTCTTTTGACGGAGACTTGCTCCGCTTCGATACCGACATTCGGAACCTGAAGAAGATCATTGTCGACGCCCCGAGCCTGTCACGCGACAAGGGCGATGGGGCAAACCCACCTACGGGGGAGATCCTCGAGAGCTTGGTCGACCACTCGGCCAACATGGCGCAATTGCTGGTCTCGCTGACGCACCACTTTGACATGTGCGTTACGGCAATCCGAACCACTGAGGGCGGCGTCGCACTCGCCCGACGAAGGGCCGCCGAGGCTACACAGTCGCAGGGCGGCAGCGGCGACGGCGTCTCCATCTCGGGGGTCATCGCCGAGCAAGAGTCCAACGTGTCGGACCTCGAGCCCAAGACGGCAAAGGACCGCTCCGAGATGCTCAAGGTGGTGGTGCAGGACGCCGGCGAGGTGGAGGACGTGGTGCAAGAGATTCAAGAGCGCCTGGCGGCCATGGAACAGGAGCACGTGCTGCTGCAGGAGCAGCATGGGCGGTCGAGAAAAGCCTACGAGAGCATGCTGGAGGCGTACGCGATGCTGGGCGAGATCGGAGACCGGCTCGCAGACTACCTCGCCGCCGAGGGGGACTTTCGCGCGCGCTGGGAGATGGAGAAGGAAGGGGTCTACGGCAAGCTCCAGGAGATGCGGCAGCTCAAGGACTTTTACGAACGGTACGCCAGCGCCTACGACAGCCTGATCCTCGAGGTGGAGCGGCGGCGCGCCGTGGACGACCGTGTGAGGAACATCTGGCGCAAGGCGCAGGAGGGCGTGGACAAGCTGCTCGAGGGGGATCGCGCGTCGCGCGAGGCGTTCCGCCAGGACGTGGGCGAGTTCCTGCCCACGGATCTGTGGGCGGGGATGCAGGGGTCTGCGAGGAGATGGGCTGTCGTGCCGGTGAATGAGGAGGGGGTTGATGAAGAGGGGGATGCGCAGGGGCCGGCGCTGCGGAGGAGCGTTGTCGAGGCGGCGAGGGAGAGATTGGGGAGGGCTGGAGAGCCGAGGAGGTGATCCACGTCTATACCACAGTACTTGGGGATTTCTATTTTGGTGTTGGGGATATCGGCGTATAGGCTACCGCAAGGGCATGGGCTACTAGGGACATATCTCATCATTCTTTTTTTTCTCGTACATATCATGCATCAATTGACTCTCTTCTCATCTGCCGGGCTATAAATAACAAGGATCGCCCCAAGGATCTTCTCAATCCTCTTAAGCTTAATCAAAGCACCCACACCTCCCACTCCACCAATTGGGGAGGGTACGGTACCCTTGCTGCAGAGCTGAACAGTCGTGAGGCATACCCTTGTCGGGGTTTGACTGAGTGGGCATTTGAGACTAACATGCTTAAGAGTAAGGAGGGCTGCATGAGTTTGTTTGCTGGAGGAGAGGTTTTGCCACTTTCATCTCTCTGTTGGATTGTGAATACCTACACTACCTACACAAGTATCCAGACCTTCACCTGTTCTCAACAAAAGACCATTTACTCCCTAACACCTCCATGTCCTCCCCCTCTCGCTTCGACCGAACCCTCCAGATCCTCACGACCGTCCTCCTCGCAGGCCTCGTCGTCATCTTCGCCCTCATCCTCGCAGAGTTCAAGCGCATGACCGACCCCGACCGCGGCATCGTCGTGCGCGGCAACCAGGACATACCCGTCAAGGTTGCGCTGCCAGCATACGTCGACTACCTCGGGTCGTTTGAGAGGCCGATTCACGTCACGGCCATGCCGGAGCCTTAGACCGCAGGGGAAATACTAGGGATTGGGGAATGTGGGAAGAATATCTTGGGAATATCAGGCGCATGGGGGTCGGGTCTTGGAAATGGATGGGAGCTCAAGGTGAACAAGTATCATGTTGATTAAGGCGTTGTATCGTGATGGATATTTCTTTGCGCTGTGATGCCGTCGCTGCGATTAAGCACATACAAAACACCGATTCTTCCACACGAAGAAACTGCCATCTATTCCATCGCATTACAGTATCATATCCCGTGGTATCATTCAAAGCCAGACGAACCCATATCCAGACGCTCAAGCTCAGCGGTCGCGAATCACCTGCTGCACCTTGGGATACACCCTGACCATCTCGTTATACAGCTCGGGGTGGTCGCGCCACATGACCTGCGGATCCCAGCCGGCGGCCACAAAGATGGTGTCGACACCGCTCGAGATCGGGGTCGTGAAGACGTTTGCGATCTGGGCGCCGATGAGGAACGAAAAGGCCATGACCACGGCCGTGTAGGCGCCGTCGCGGTTGTAGGCAGGGTCAGTGAAGTACAAGTAGAGGTATGCGAGCAGGGCGCATGCGTAGGCAATGAAGAGGGCGCCAAAGGACAGGACCGGGCCGACGAGGCAGTCCTGCACGAGTTAGCGAGTCGACTCCAAGAGAGGGGCGACAACTTACGTTGATCAGCGCGTCGATGCCGCGGTACTTGATCATCTTCCAGGTGTCCTTGGCAGCCGCAAAGTAGGGCTTGCCGTACAGGGCAATGTGGCAGAAGGCATATCGGTTGAGGAACTTGACCGCCCACTCCAGGAGGTCCAGGAGGCACCCGATGCAGCAGAAGACGGCGTATCCAATGATGCTGCCGTCTGCTGCCTCTTGATCCCGCGCGGCAATGCAGATCTGACGGATGAACTGGATGATGGTAACAAGCAAACTACCCAGACTGATGGACCCAAAACTGTACGTCAGGGCCCGCTTGGCAGACGCGCGGGTGGCATCCTTGGGAAAGTTGTGAGGGCAGAAATACCACGAGCCGTAGACGCCGGCGATGGTGGTGTGGATGGTGTTCTTGAGCCACTCGGAGAACCAGTACATAGCAAAGGTTATGAAGACGATGAGCCCAATGACCTTGCCCTGGCTACAGCCGCCGTCGGCGCACGAGGGGTTGTCGTCGGCAGGCTGGTACTTGACGTAGATGGCGACCAGGGTGATCGAGTACCAAGCGGCGAAGGCCATGGCGACCAGCCCGCCGATCAGGCTGGTGAGGTAGACGTGGCCGTACTTCTTGCTCACGTCGATGGTGGTCCTGAGCATGAGCGCCGAGAAGGGGATGCGCGAGATCCACGTCCAGAAGCAGAAGGCGAGGAACAGGCCGAAGACGAGGAACACGATCCCGGCGGACCAGTACTTGCGCCAGAGGTAGAAGATGGCGGTCCCCAGCGCCCAGCAGATGTTGAGGATGCCCGTGATCCAGATGAACTGCTTGGGGAAGAGGCGGGCGAGCCAGATGTAGGCGTACGAGAGGACGAAGGCGACGCCGAGGACGAACATGAAGAGGATGATGGTGCTGGTGTTGAGCGAGAAGTCGTTGCGGTTGCCGTAGATGCCGGAGCCAGCGTTGCCGCGGTTGGCGGCGTACCCATGGAGGGCTATGGCGGATGCGACGACGTAGCCGATGAAGACGCAGATGAACTAGAGGGTTAGTAAGGGGATGATAGTCAAGGTGGTAAACGGGGCGCATACCAGAATGCCGGCCCAGAGATCGTTGTACTTTGGCTGCGGGATCTTGAACTGCTGCTCAAACGAGGCCTTATCGCCATCGTAGCCCTGAGCGGGCATGTAGCCATTCTGAGGAGCCGGGGGTTGCTGATATGGCTGCTGCTGCTGCTGCTGCTGAGGATGAGCTGGGGGAGACGGCTGAGGTTGGTATTGCTGTTGATAGCCGCCGTTGGAGTACGGCTGTTGCTGGTTTTGGTTGTAGTAGCTGTCAGATTCGCCCATGATGGCGGCGGCTTGATGGAAGTGTCTGTCGATGATCGGCGCAAAGGTGTCAAATGGTGTTGAATGATGCCAAAGTCAGCTTCCCGCATTAATTATCGACAGAATTAGATGGATGGAGGTTGCAAGTTCAAAGTCAACAAAGGCTGCGACAACAAGAAATCATCCCCTTTCAAACCTTGAAATCAATCGCCAAGCGGGGGTTACCTTCTCGCCCAAGACATTCCACGAGCTTGGCCCGATTCGATGAGGTCATTGAAGCGCCCAGCTCTAACAAAGCACGGCAGCCTAAAAGGCGATTTTGCCCGTAACGCGATCCGGTTTAGCGAGCTAGAGAAAGTGCCGTCTGACGAATCAGGGGCGCCCGTGGCCTGTAGCCTGGGCGGCTGAAATCATGGGCTGGCCGCTTGCGGATTTTAGATGTTGGTTGCGGCCGAGAGATGCAAAGACGCCGCTAGAGGCTCGTGCCGACCTGCCGAGCGCCAATCTCCTGATGATGATGATTTTGTTGGAAACCTACCTCGGCGGTTGACGAGCACATATCCCTTTTTTTGGGGTGATACACTGGCGCATACGACGCTGTTGCTGCCGTGTGTCGCGCTTCATTCGTGCTGTTGAACGAAACTCGCCTAGGATTGTCGGCCAAGAACACACAACCAAGGAAGACGACGCTCAAAACTCAGAGTACCACCTCAAACACGTCACCCAAATTGCTCACCAAATCGAGAGATTGTGCTCTCTATCGCGCCCAAGGGCTGAAATGATCTGCTCTGCTGCTGCTGCTGCTGCTGCGCCGACTTGGTAACTGAATCCTATGCCATCCAAGGGTTCGAATTCTTCGGCAGTGGCTGCGAGACGCTTCCTCATGCGCCAGGTCTGAGTGCCGTCCCCTGTCTCCGACGGGATTAAAAGGACCTGTGGGCGTCAAGCACCGGGAATAACGTCGGTAGCTTCAAGCCATGCAGTTCAGGATTTCAATTCCTGGCTTCAGGAACTTTTGACTGGGTTGCATCAACGCGACGTCTTCTGCGAAAAGGGTAGTCGAGAAGCCACATCTTTTTCTTGAAAAGTCCAGAGACCAAGTTTTTCCAACCTATGGCTTGGCTTGGTCATGCGTCTGCTTCTCAGGTCCTTGGCCGTTTCGTTTGGCTGGGAACCGTTCAGTGGTGTGAGTTTCAAGTCTGAGCGCCCATCCTTGGTCTCCAGATCGGGCTGTCCAACAAGCCATGGGAGAAGTCCAAGCTGCGAGGTCGTCAGAAAGTGTTGGTGCAGCATCTGTTGTCGCTCTTGAGCCCATCGTGCGACAAACTAGGGTTACCAGCCAGGCGACATTCGTGCCCAAGCACGAGACTGGAGGAAAAGCTGGCGACAGTCAGTTCATGCAGCCCGACGGGAAGATCTCCCTAGATCTAATAGTCCTATCGCAGTGGCGGATGAGAAAGGTCTAAGCTAAGGGTTTTAGGTGAGAGAAAATCACGGCAGAGAAAACTCATGACACGATCCAAAGACAAACGCATTAGTCACAGTCACTCGTCACAGCCAGTCCGAGTCGCCCATCGAGGATCCGTCGGGCGAGGCGAGATTGTCGAACGACAAAGGATCCATCATGGGGATAACACGGGGGCTTGCAGTTGTTCCCAGGAATTGCCCGCAATGGCAACCGGGTTGCCTGCAAGGGCAAGTGGGAGGATCTCGAGAGGGGCCACCCTTCGGTGGAGCGCTTCTTACGACGCGGAGTCACATCCCCGAGGAGGTGCGTCGCGTCGTCTCGTTACATTTGCCTGCTTGGATATAGACGCCTGGGGATAATGGCGAGGTCGGCCAGGTATCCGATTGAAGGGCCTCAACGTGATGCGAGGGGCCTCAATAATCCCCAACACCTCCCCGTCGTCTCGTCTCTATTACAGTCTCGTGTCGTCGTCTCGCTGTCCGGACCGGAGGAGCAAGGTTGAGGCATCCCGGCCCCGTCCCCGTCATGGTCCGTCCGGGACCCCGTGAGGTGCAACGTCGAGCATCGACCATCTCAAGCGGAACTCGAGTACCTAATGGAAATAAGACAGCAGCGTTTCCAAGCCTTCTAGAAGACCAGGTTCTCGTCTTGGCCTCGTTGGTCCTTTCCCCCATTGCTTCGCTTGATGCTGACAATACTTGTTTCGTGCATCCTGCAGCAAGGGAGGACGAGATGAGGTCGTTGCGGGAACGGGGTCACACCAGATCGAGGCTAAGGCAGCAGGCTATTTTTTTTATTATCCTAGTCGGGCGGCTCTGACCCGAAGTCGGCGGCGGTCCCTCCGATGGGGGCTTTTGATGACTCGGGTTGAGGAGTCATTCAGGTTTTGGATTCGGAGATCGGAGCTCGGAGGAGGCGACTTGAGCGGCGGTTCGACTGCCATGGAGGGGCGAGCTGACAGAGCTTGAAGAAAGAAGCAGGCCAGCAGCTTCGATAGGCATGGCCCAGACTATTTCATGCCACTTCATAGGAGGAAAAAAAACTGCAGCTGTAGGTGATCTCAGCTGCCCTCTTCTCGCAGAAGCCCCATGGAACAATCCATCGAAGGCAGTTCGCATGGCATGAGCATCACCCAGGCACGCGATCGGGTGGCTGGTCTCCACTCCTCCTGCAAAATCTTCTCGTTTGGCCACAGCGGCTCAGGCCGATTGGACCCTCCTCGGCGCACTGAGCCTCACTCCCGGACCTCTAGCGGACAAGCCGTGCCACTGCCGCCACAGCACCCTACGCCCCTAGCGCTGAAGACCCCTGGCAGTTTGGTTTTCTAGCGGGCCGACAGCGATGTTAGGCCCGGACCAACAGCGGTAGCCGGGAACCCAAACCGGCAAAAGGAAAAAAAAAACCTCGACTTGGAAAAATCTCGCGATGTCATTCGCACCCTTCGGATGACGCCTTGGACGTCTCTCGATTCTTACACGTTGGCCATCTCCACACGAGCTCTCCAGTTCGCGCGCATCCCAGCCATGGAGATGAAAAGGAACGGGGGATAAATGAGCAGGGGGTCATGGGCAGCAAGGGAGGTGAGAGAGGTGACGAGTTGTCGCCGTTCGCCGGACCCGGGGATCGTCATGAGCATCACCGTACCCAGACGTTGCGAGTGCAGGTCTAGCTGACGGGGGGGCAAACCCATGGATGGGGAAAAGACCGAAAGAAAATTCTTGGGCCACACACATCCATCCGATCCAAGCTCATCGTCCGTCCCATCACCCGTGGAGAGAAATTTTGCGAGATGGGCCCATGATGGAGCCCTGGCTCCGCGATGGGTTTGCGGACGTTGGAGACGCCCTCTCCGTATTTTTTACATAACACGACTCCCTTCCAGCCCACTTGGTGCTTGTCTTTCCCATGCTCTGTCCTGTCTTTCCTCGTCCAGCCTCGGCGTACCTCTCGGTGGTGTATCATCGACCTGTCATCTGTCATACTCTGAAGCTTTTCTTCAAGGTTGCGGAACTGTTTTCGCCTCCTCCGCATCTGTCAAGCCCCTTGACTTTTTGTCTTTTATACCTTTACGGACCGATATATCCCCCTGTTCCTCCCTCATCTTTAACCTTTTCAGCCCTACCTGAGCGAACCCACGAACCGCAGCCATGCTCGTCGATTCATCGGCCGACGAAAAGTCGCCTCGCGTGAGCAACGAGAAGAAGAAGGCCTCCGGGCCCGGGGAGGATGTCGAGACCGGTGAGAGCGGCGGCCTCGAGCGCGGCATGAACTCGCGCCATCTGCAGTTCATCGCCGTGGGCGGCACCATCGGCACGGGTCTCTTCCTGGGTATCGGCCCTGCCCTCGTCAAGGCCGGTCCCGTCTCGCTTCTGATTGCCTTCCTGTTCATGGGCTCGGTCGTCTACTCCGTCATGGTCAGCCTGGGCGAGATGGCGGCGTACATCCCCATCGCGGGATCCTTCACGTCGTACGCCGCGCGCTTCGTCGACCCGACCATGGGCTTCGCCATGGGATGGCTGTACTGGTTCAGCTGGTCCATCACGTTTGCGCTGGAGCTCACGGCCGCGGGTATCATCATCCAGTACTGGGACCAGGGCCTCAGCATCGCCATCTGGATCGCCGTCTTCTGGTTCATCTTTACGGCGCTCAACTTCCTCCCCGTGCGGTGGTTCGGCGAGGTGGAGATGTGGTTCTCCATGATCAAGGTCGTCACCATCGTGGGCTTCATCATCTTCTCCATCTGCATCAACGCCGGCGCCGGAGACGAGGGCTACATCGGCTTCAAGTACTGGAAGAACCCGGGGGCATTCACAAACTACATGGTCGACGGCGCGACGGGCCGCTTCGTCGGCTTCTGGGCCGTCCTCGTCACGGCAGGCTTCAGCTACCAGGGCACCGAGCTCGTGGGCGTGGGCGCCGGCGAGACGGCCAACCCCCGCAAGGCCATCCCCGACGCCATCCGCTGGACCTTCTGGGGCATCTTCAGCCTCTTCATCGCGACCGTCTTCTTTGTCGGCATCAACGTGCCCTTCACCGAGGGAGCCTTCGAGAGCGGCGCCCAGGACGCGTCTGCCTCGCCCCTCGTCGTCGTGGCCATGCGCGCCGGCGTGCCCGTCCTCCCCGACATCATCAACGCCGTGCTCCTCACCGCGGTCCTCTCGGCCGCAAACTCCAACGTCTACTCCAGCAGCCGCATCATGGTGGCCCTCTCCGAGGACGGCCTCGCCCCGGCCTTCATGAAGCGCACCAACCGCTTCGGCACCCCCTACTTCGCCGTCGGCGCCTGCTCGCTCCTCGGCCTCCTCGCCTTCATCAACCTCTCGTCCAGCGGCGAGACCGTCTTCAACTGGCTCCTCAACGTGAGCGCCACCTCGTGCTTCATCACCTGGATCCTCATCAGCGTGTGCCACATCCGGTTCCAGAAGATCATGCGCGCGCAGGGCATCGACCGCGCGGAGCTGCCCTACCTCGCGCCCCTGCAGCCGTGGCTGTCGTACTACGGTGCCTTCTTCAACTTCCTCATCACCATCACGAGCGGCTTCACTGTCTTTATTGAGTGGAACACGGGAGACTTCTTCTCGTGCTACGTCAGCCTCATGATCTTTGTGGTGCTGTATGCTGGGCACAAGCTCATCTGCAGGACCAAGGTTGTGCCGTTGACGGAGGTGGACCTGACCAAGGGGCGGGAGACGATATGATGAGTGGGGGATGGGTAAATGATGAAAAGTTTTGGATGTTTTGGGTGTGTAGTTGTAATAGTTGTAATTGATAATGATACCCTCATATCGAGCTTGGACTGGGTGATTTCGACGATGTGACCTATTGATGGATTGCGGACACTGCTATCCAAAGTAGTTTTTGTCGCCAAGATGTTTCTCAGCGGAACCGTTTTGGTGATGGTAGCGCCCAGGGTGGTTGAAACGTGTCGATCTAGTGGTGGTTGTGTTTGTGCGAGATGGCTTTGTCTGAATGTGCTCTCTCTCATCCATGGTGTTCTGGTACGCCTCAAGGTACAATCAGACGTTTCAGCTTCTCCGTGTTCAATTCTTTCATCCGCGTTGTTCCTTCGGGATCGTCGCCTTTTTCAAGCCGCCCGTAAGTTTCGAGTCAGTTTCGTGAAGATTGAAAGCGAAGAGCCCATGGCTGAGGTGCAAGGTGGGAGACAGCTGGATGCACGGCAGGGGAGAAAGACCACGCAGGGCCATGGACCGAGTCGACATGAAGATCGATTCATTCTTGTCGGAAGCCTCATTAAAGACGTGTCTATTGGTTTAGTCTAGTATTCACTCTAGCCATTCTGCAGTGCTTTGGCGGCCGGCGTGGGCTATCAAGTTGATGAACAGTTCCTCGCCATCGAGACATTAAATATCTTTATTTATAGCGAGGAATTGTTGAACAGCCCAAAAAGTAGTCTATATAACTAGCTCTTCGACATCGTGGAGGCCCATGTTAACGCCTCAGTAGTCAGGTCATGCGTCATAAGTAACTACGACCATATTCCCTCATCTATCTCGGTTTCCACGATTCTTCATCCTTCATCGGTGAACAAAAATGACTGAAATAATCCCAATCTTCAACAGAGACCCCCGAGTTCATACGATAGCACGAAACCTCTACCGACTTCACGTTCTCACATCATCTGCCTAATCGGGGCGTCGTCGGCAGCGCTCCAGGGAAGAAAATCGTCCCTTCCCTGACAGCTCACTGATTCGCCGGGCCTCCAAGTTTCATTCTCCCCGGTGGCCATGCATGATGCATGCGCTACGATGAAAGCGGCAATGCAATACGGGTGGTGGCGATACGGCGACCCCCATGTGCTTCGGGTCGTCGGGGCCTATCGAAATGATGGAGGATCAAGGGAATGATGATGCAATTGTCCCTCCCGCCTTGGCTATGGGTGGTTATGGGCTTGGATGCCTGGATGAGCTGGCGGATGGCTGAAGAGCGGTGTCATTTTTGTGACGTCTCGGTAGGGGAAAAGGGGAAAGAGAGAACCACGTCTACCGTCAAGTGATCAATATGGGCTGGCCTTGAAAGCCCTGCGAGATCCGAAGTATGTCTCATCCTCCCACCCTCCCTCGCGTGAGGAGTATCCAGAATGGCCCAAAAGTTAATCACGCAATTGCCCGCCGTCGAGAAGCCCCCAATCTTGCAGGCGAAACAGAGAGTCCACGTCGACAAGCCGACGCTCCGTGACCCGGGATTGAACAAGTTGCGCATGACGCCAGCCCGATGAGAGCCAATTAAGGGGATCTTGTGACTAAGATCCACACATAAACGTCGAACCTAAGAATGCCTCGCCGAGGGTTCTGGGCTGGCCTGGGAAAGCCTGGATCTGGCGATTACCTGGCTGCTTGGATCATCGGGACCTGAAGCCGACCCCAACATGACGGGGAGTTCAGAACTTACCCTACAACATCCCGCTGCTCAGTGGACAGGCGCTGACGGGCCCTGGATTGAGTGTTTCCGACTGGTCCAGAGGCACAATACGCTAGTAGCGAAAGTGGACTAGCGCCGTGGGAATGGATGGCTTTCAAGCACGTGAAGATGGCCCGGCCGTTTGGTTGAGAGGCTGTTTCACTGCCTCGAGACAAGGATAAGACTTTTTGACTTTACATCAACGTCGCCTCTGATGGCGTGTCAAGCCCCCAAGTTTAACAACCAAAAAAACCAGCCTCAAACCTCCTTTACCCAGTGATCATCCGAACACACTACAAAGGTTCATCCCCCCATGTGTTTCCTTTCTCCAGGGACACGATGGAGGATGGAGCCAGGGCCCCCTCCCCCTCGAAAAACTGGCGGGCGGCTAGTCCTGATCGGGCCCTAGGTCTGGCGAGACGGAGCGGTATGGTTCTGGTGGCGGCTCCGGGCCAGCCCAATCATCAGCCGCCAATTCCAGACGTGGGGGGATCGTAATCCAACATTGCCCTGATGGATGCACAAGTTTTACGGGGTGTGATGGAATTTCTGGCTGAGATACTTGACAGTCTGGCTTCTTTACAGGCAGAATTGGACACGAGAAGAGGATATAAAGAGGCTGCCCCAGGCCCGAGAGGAGTTGGCCCTCCGCATCACGATCTCCAGCGATCATCGTTCGTATCTTTTTTGGATTGTGGAGACGAGATAAAACTTGGTGCTAGAGTCAAAAGGCGCCTTTATCCCGCCATTGACCCCTTGACGATCCGTTTCAAGCACTGGAAACCGTTTGAGACGTGATTTTAACTGCCTCTTTTCTCCTCGTCTCTATTCTCTCCCTCTGATCCCGTATCCGTATTCCCTTGCCATCTTGGGCTTCGCGTCGATCCACCAAACAAACGCCTACGCCTCGCCTCCGCCTGTCCGCCTGCCAGTGCCAGTGCCACCTGCCGCCTGCACCCTTCTTGTTGGGATATTGCCGGACCCGTCACCGACATCTCTGGAGTAACGCCCTGCAGACTGGTCGCGTGACCCACTTTGCTGGGGGCTGCCCGTCTTTAAAACTTACAACTACCTACCCACGACCACCTTTCTCACCCTCACCCTCACCCCCCCCCAGTCTCGTCCTCTTTCTAATACCGCTACGCGTCTGGGACCATGATCATCGATATAAACAAGGACTTGGCCGCGCTTTTTGAGCAGCAGGCGGCGGCGACCCCCGATGCGCCGGCACTTGAGGACGAGAAGCGATCGCTCACCTATGCTGAGCTCGACAGAGAGACCTGGGCTCTGGCCGAGCGGCTGCGAGACCATGGCGTCGGCCGCGATGACCTCGTTGGCGTACTGATGGGGCGGAGTGCCGATTATGTGATTGCGTCACTCGCCGCTCTTCGCGCCGGGGGCGCTTTTCTGGTGCTGGAGCTGGCATACCCTCCTGGTCTGCTTCGGGATGTCATCGAGGATGCAAAGCCGACTGTCATCTTGACCCAGGTCGAGCACGCCGGCCACGTCAAGTCTGACGTCCCCATTATTGTTGCCGACTCGCCAGACAAGGAGGCCAGAGGCGAGACTTCACCTCACCTCCACGAGAGACGCGCATTGCCCGAGGACGACGATGTTGAGAGGCTCGCCTTTGTCTCGTACTCTTCCGGTACCACGGGCCAGCCCAAGGGTATCATGAACCCTCACAGAGCCGCCGTTCGCTCCTACGACCTGCGGTTTGGCGTCAGCGACCTCAAGCCCGGTGACAGGGTGGCATGCAATGTCTTTTTCATCTGGGAGATGCTTCGGCCTCTGCTGAGGGGTGCCACCACCGTCGCCATCCCCGACCACGCCAGCTACGACCCCGTCGCCCTCGTTGACCTGCTCTCCTCGTGGCGCATCACTGATACCCTCATGACCCCGACTCTTCTGGCCACTGTTTTATCTCGACACCCCAAGCTTGGCGAGCGCCTACCTCACCTCCGCTCGCTCTGGCTCAACGGAGAGGTCGTCACAACCGATCTCTGCCGCCGCGCCGTTGAGGCCCTCCCTCAAACCCGCCTGCTCAACGTCTACAGCGCCAGCGAGACCCATGAGACGGCTGCCGGCGATATCAAGAGTTTTATCGACTATGAGACTCGGGTCTGCCCCGTTGGACCTCCCACAGACCCTGAACGCACTTACATCCTGGATGAGGCCGGTAATAGAGTCCGTCCTGGTGTGAGCGGTGAGCTGTACGTCGGTGGCGATCTCCTGGCTCTGGGATATCTCAACCTACCCGAGACCACTGCCAAGGCTTTCCAGCCGGACCCATTCGAGCCCAAGAAGGATGCGCGCATGTACAGGACTGGAGATCTTGCTCGCCTGCTTCCTAATGGGCTTTTGGAGATTACCGGTCGAGTAGGAGGCATGATCAAGACCCGTGGCTATACCGTCCAGCCCGGTGCCGTTGAGAGTGCGATCCGGAAACACCTGGCTGTTCGCGACTGCGCGGTTGTTGCCCACGGCGAGGGTTTGGAGAGGCAGATTGTCGCCTACATTGTTCGCGATGAGGGCGAGGACCGAGATCGAACTATCCCCATCATCGATGACTACGGGTACAGCCCTGTAGCTCGACGTGCTCTTTCGGCACACCTCGCGCACTACATGATCCCCCCCGTCTGGGTTGAGCTGGACGAACTCCCTACACATGGCGTGTCTGGCAAGACGGACCTCAAGGCCCTGCCTCCGCCGCCATCTCCGAGGTCTCCCAGGACGCCCCCGACGAAGAAGAAGGAGCAGAACATCAAGATCAAGATGGACACCATCATCATGCTGTGGGCAGCATCTCTCAACATGCCCGCCAACGCCATCACCCCCAAGCACGACTTTTTCGATCTTGGCGGCCACTCGCTGGCCCTCGCCGATCTTGCCAGCCGACTGTCGAGGACCTTTGGCTTCCCTGTCCCTCTTGCGCCCTTGGCTGGAACTCCTACCCTGGAGGGACACATCTCGGCTGTGAAGGCTGCTCGCGATGGACACACTGCCGCGGTGCAGGCTGATCTGCCGGCTGTTCTCCGAGCCGACTCTGCGCTCCCCGAGGAGATTCAGTCCAATGGCACCCCGATGCGTGCCCTCAAGGACGCCGACACTATCTTGCTGACTGGTGTTACTGGATATCTGGGAGCTTTCCTGCTCAAGACTCTTGTCGATTCTACTGACGCTCACATCATCTGTCTGGTGCGATTCCCTGAGCCTGTGGAGGATTGCGCGCCTGCTGGTATGGCACGAATTCGAAAGAACTTGATTGATCTAGGTCTCTGGGACGATTACCTTTTGGAGCGCATGGAGATTCTGCCTGGTAACCTGGCCAGGAAGCGCCTTGGTCTTGCCCCCGAAGCCTTTGATGAACTGGCGACTCGTGTGCAAGTTATTGTGCATGCTGCTGCTACCGTCAATTTGGTCTATCCCTATGCTGCTCTCCGGAATGCCAACGTCGGAGGCACGAGAGAGATTCTGCGCCTTGCGGGCCGCAGCGGCGCAACTGTTCACCACATTTCGACCAACGGCGTCCTTCCGCCTTCCACCGAGGGCTGGACTGAGGATGTGGTGATTGATGTTGATGAGGTGCCTACCAAGCTGCTGGATGGTTATGGTCAGACCAAGTGGGTAGCCGAGAAGCTCGTCTACGAGGCTGGCCGTCGAGGTATTCCCGTCCGAGTCTACCGCCCTGGCACCATCACGGGCCACAGCGTCTCCGGTTCGACCAATGCGTGGGATTTGATGAATGCTCTTGTCGTCGAGTCCTTGCAGCTTGGCCATGCTCCTGACGTCAAGGGGTGGTTCTTCGAGATGACTCCTGTGGATTTCGTTAGCAACGCCATCGTTACTCTCGCCAACCATACCGATGATACTGAGCAGACGCTGTACCATCTTGGTGATCCTTCCCCAGTTTCTTCCACCGATCTGTTTGCGTCTCTGGCCAAGCTCGGCTATCCCACCGAACCTCTTGCGTGGGACGAATGGGTCGCCCTCTGGCACGAGAAGCGAGGCAGCAAGAAGGGAGGCGACGACCCCTTCACCGTCGACATCCTGCGCAGCGGAATGCCCACCGAGGAGGTTCTCCAGTCGGTGATTGCGCTCAAGGATGGCAAGACGCAGCCGACTCTCGACCAGTACGAGGTCTTCCGGCCCAAGTTTGATGGCGGTCTCCTCGAAATCTACACGCGCCACTTCTACGCCCGAGGTTGGCTGCCCCGACCGCCGCGTCGCGAACAGGTCAACGGCGTGGTCAAGGCTCTCAAGGGCCGCCTCGCCGGCAAGGTGGCTGTCGTGACGGGGGCCTCGTCTGGAATCGGCGCAGCTGTCGCCGCGGGCCTCGCCAAGGAGGGCGCGCACGTCGCAGTGGCGGCTCGCCGGACTGACGCGCTCGAGGGCGTCAAGAAGAAGATTCAAGGGTACGGCGGCAAGGTGCTGATCCACAAGACGGACGTGACGGACAAGGCGCAGGTGGAGTCGCTCATGAAGGCGGCAGCGGAGCAGCTCGGCCCCATCGACATCCTGGTCAGCTGCGCGGGCGTCATGTACTTCACCATGATGGCCAACAACCAGACGGACGAGTGGGAGCGCACCGTCGACGTCAACTGCAAGGGCCTGCTGCACTGCCTCGCGTCCACGGTGCCCGGGATGCTCTCCCGAGGCGCCGGCCACATCGTGGCCATCTCGTCCGACGCCGGGCGCAAGGTCTTCCCCGGCCTGGGCGTCTACTCGGCCAGCAAGTTCTTTGTCGAGGCGACGCTGCAGAGCCTGCGGCTCGAGACGGCGGGGTCGGGGCTCCGCGTCACGGCGATCCAGCCGGGCAACGTGGCGACGGACCTGCTGGGCATGTCGACGGACAAGGAGGCTCTCAAGAAGTACGGAGAGCCGTCGGGCGCAAAGGTGTTGGACGCCGAGGACGTGGCGGGCTCGATCGTCTACGCTGTGTGCCAGCCTCCCCACGTTTCGGTCAACGAGGTGTTGATTGAGCCTCGGGATGAGCCTATCTAAGGTTGTGCTTTTCCCTGTCAATTGTGTCTATATTCGGATGGCTAGATCTCCCCCTCTCAGGGAATTTTCCTTCTTATGACTTCTCTTGTACGATCGGATCATGATGACGATGTAAGCGACTCAACAGGCGTTGGAGAAGAATGGCAGGGGAGACTGGGCCTGTCGCGTTTCAACACGCCTGGTGCAGATATACCCCTTTTACTAGGCTGGTGAAGCCTTGAGGATTAATTATGATGGATTCTCTTGACCATGATGTCAATTGGCTTCAAGGTTCTCTCCGTCCGTTCTGTGAAAATATTTCCTCGCTTAACCTACCGAGGCACCCTGCCCAGTCCCATCTCATCGAATCTCGTCTACCAAGTCCTTGCCCGGCGCCAACGCATCGTGGGATCTCAATGGACTGCGTACGGGAAAATGCCCCTGGGCTAAGGCAGCGCATCCTGAAACAGGCTGTCAAGTTTTTTGTTTGGATTCCCCCGTTTCGTCTTGATAGTTTTTCCATGGCTTAGAGCGTGGGCTTGTCAGGCATGGGCGGTTCGCTTAGAGGGGTTCTAGCCGAATGACAAGACCCGGCCGAGATGAGATCCACTGGGGGGTATGGGAGGACATGGGAGGGGAGGTATGGGTTTAGGGATGGATTGATTGTCAATTGAAGATCAACTGAAGATCAATTGATCGATGGGGAGATGATTGATGCTATGGAT
Organism: Fusarium nematophilum; assembly: GCA_033030565.1. Classification (NCBI taxonomy): domain Eukaryota; kingdom Fungi; phylum Ascomycota; class Sordariomycetes; order Hypocreales; family Nectriaceae; genus Fusarium; species Fusarium nematophilum. Next base: position 139,451 of record JAVIXY010000090.1, read on the forward strand.
GTATAGTCTGGATGTTTAGTTGCGCATCTTGACCGATTCAATTGCATCCAGTTGCCAGCCATCATCATCATCACCGACATTCCCTCTAAGCGACGTCCACCGTCGGCGGAAATCTCGCCAGAGGCCATCTTGAGGCTCAAACACAGCCGTTGGATGTTCCACCAATCGCCTGGGCTCCCCTTGCGCTGGCCCCAAACACAGGCCAGGGTGTGTTGGCGGGGACTCTGATGGCAGGGGTCCCGTTTTAAAGAGAGAAGCGCGGACGGTGGCGTGAGCCTCGGATTCCGGTGAGGTCGGTGCTTGGCTGTCGTTTTCGGGGCAGTTCTCCATGGTTCTGCGACAGGATTTGTACTCTGTAGGGATGTTGTAGCTGAGGGCGCTGGGTGGTCTGTCAAGTGTTTATGGGCTGTGGACGATGTTGAGACGGCAAACGAAACAGGGTGAGCTGATCATGCTAGAGTGTTTATGCAAAATCGGATGGAAACAGTGTTTGTTTCTAGGCTTAAACGTCTTTCAAAGACGATCAAACTGAATACCACATAGAACTTGCCGTTGCATATCATGTCATTGCCATCAGACCGCCATCCTCCACTCTCGGCCGGCGCTTGTCAGTTCTGACCTGCAACCCCGGCCGGTCTATTGCCGCCAGGGCCTTGCATCTGGGCCTGAACCAGGGTTCTGTTCTCTGGTGTCTGGACGAAATTGACAGAAGGACTTGGGGCTTGAGGTTGACCGGCCCACCGCCCAGTATCAGATTCCTAGCAAGGGGATTCCCAAGAGCGGAGATGCATTCCCTGTCCTAGCCAGATGCAGGAACCGTGCTCCGGTTGCTGGCCGTATATCAACTGGACGATGCCTCCTCTGCTGCTTCTCCTCCTCTCCCCTCTTCAGCCTCTTCTTCACGGACCTCGAAGGACCAGATTTCTGCCATTCTTTTCTTGTACCTTGTACATCACTTTCCTTCTCAAACTTTTGCCTTTCGTTTCGAGCCTTGACGGCCGTTCAATTATACAGACCAAACTCTTTTGCTTCGTGCTCTTGAGCCTTTATTCCAAACTAAACCACTCTTTAAACAATCTGGTCCTTGAGACGCCCTAACAAAAACCACCTACCCTTTATTTATTTCCTCAACCGCCAACATGCAGCACTTTGCCGCCCTCGCCGCCCTCGTCCCCCTCGTCGCCGCCCTCGTCCCCCTCGTCGCCGCCCACGGCTTCGTCAACTCCCCTCCCCCCCGCGAGCCCGGAGAGGCCTACAAGGCCGCCTGCGGCGAGCAGCCCTTCAACCAGCAGAGCTCCGACATCAACGGCAACGTCCAGGGCATCTTCCAGGTCGTCGGCAGCGACTTGGACGCCTCCAAGTGCAACCTCTGGCTGTGCAAGGGCTTCCTCCTCGAGGACAACCCCGACAACGTCCAGTCCTACTCGCTCGGCGAGACCATCGACTTTGACGTCAACATCGCCGCCCCCCACACCGGCTACGCCAACGTCTCAGTCGTCAAGACCAGCTCCAACTCGGTCATCGGGGAGCCCCTGATCGAGTTCTCCAACTATGCTTCCAACGCTGGTGTCCAGGCCAACAACTCGGCCTTCAGCGTGACGCTCCCCGAGACCCTGGGCGGTGACTGCACCACTGCCGGCGACTGCGTTCTCCAGTGGTTCTGGGACGCTCCTGATATTGATCAGACCTACGAGGCCTGCGTCGACTTTGTTGTCGGCGGTTCCGGCTCTGGCTCTGGCAACGGTGGCTCTGGTGCCACTGCTTCTGCCCCTGCTGCCTCTGCCCCTGTTGCTGATGCCACTTCCGCCCCCGCTGCTGAGGCCACTTCTGCTCCCGCTGCTGACGCTACCTCTGCTGTCGAGGCCGTGACCGCCTCTTCCCTCGGCCCCATCTACTCCGAGATCGCTGATGCTACCTCTGCCCCCTCTGCCCCCGAGGCTACCACCACCACTGGTGCTGGCGCCGATGACGAGGAGGAGTGCCCCGCTGACGACGAGGAGGTTGTCGACGACGGTGATGACGAGGCCGCCGATGATGAGGAGTGCCCTGCTGATGAGGAGGAGGACTCCGGCGATGAGTACGCCGACGAGACCGCTTCTGAGGGAAGCTCTGGTCCTACCGCTGCTGCTGTCGACGGCAGCTCGCCCAAGCCCACTGGTAGCTACGGCAACAGCGGCTCTGGATCCTCGGGCTCTGGTGCCAACGGCTCTGCCAGCACTGTCACGTCGTACGTCACTGTGTCTGCCGAGACCAAGTACGTGACTGTTACTGCGGATGCTCCCGCCTGCACTCAGGCTTAGAGATTCTATATGTGAAGGGAAAGGGGGTGTTTTTTAAGGGGTGATGTGATGGGGTTTCTGTTGATGTAAATATTTCTTGTGGGTAGCCTCCTGTGGGGGATATTCAATTGTGATATACAAGGAACTTTGAGTCCAATGTTGGTCAGTTGCTGTTGGTGACGTATTCTTATGTGTTGAGGTCATGAGGCATTCTCACTTGAGGGTAGGATTGAGTGATGCTATGAGCGAATTGAAGATGTTGGAGATGGAGATTTTGGTGATTGAAGGGAGCGATTAACAGGGTGAGCGCTGCTTTCCTGTCAGCAGAGCGAGTGAGACCAAGGCAGGGGATTGTCGGCAGTAGACAGAAGTTGGCGTTACTTCGTAGTTCCTTGTGAGCCTGGGTTTACAAGATTAGCGATGGATGACTGGCGATGGATTTACTTGAGACAAAGGCTGTAGAACCTAATGTGGTATTGGAGGAAAATCAGCTGTGTCGAAGGTAGAAACGCACTTCGATGCTGACCACGTGCTGACTACAGACTACTGTCTCATGTTAGATGCATTGATCAGAGTGACAAGAACCATCGAGTGAAGAGTCGAACCACGAGCCCGATTACCCCACTAGGATACCGTCACGCCGGCTAGGTTGTCGGACATCCGGCACCCGACCGTTTCGGCAGTCGGGGCCAACACCGTTGATAGTCAGGGGAATTCCGGGGATTATTTGAGGCCATCCCTGTCGTGGCTTGCTCTTTATTCAGGGGCGTGCGTCTGTTCATCTTGTTTGTCAGCCACATCCGTATTAAAGCTTGAGCGGTTCATAGCTGAACACTGAGCTCTGTAGATGTTAGAGACCAACAACATCAAGCTGCGTTCTCAGCCACGTAATCACAGCCCGCATCCCGACGATATCTTCACGGGACGCCCACTTACCCGGACGTCCTGAATGCAGCGACCACCCGTCATCCACGGAAGTCGGTCGTGTCAGAACACGCGTTTCGTCTGGGTCCCTCCTTGATCGGTGGATCCTGGATCGCCAACCATCAACGGCGCCGGGCCAAGGAATGAGGAGATGATCGGGTCCTCGGGGCTTTCTTGGGGACGACATGTATGGTGTACATGTGTCGTCTGATGATCAGGGTTCCACAAGGAGAGGGCGTCTCAGCTTGAGGACGGACGCTGGTAATTGGCCATGGTTCTGGAGGGCTTTGGCGGGTGGACGCCTTGTGTTCTCCACAAGTGCTTATTCGAGGTGAAGTGAGAGGGATGGTGTTGATGTTTGGCAATGCTCGGATTGGGCTTGAGATGAATCGTCCTTGAGCTGGTATCCTACCGTGACGCATTCACTTGCCAGCTGCATTGGCAGGCTGTCGGCTTGTGGGAGATGCGTACGTGGTTCTCAGCGGCAATGTCGGTGTTGGATTTGCTGCAGCTCCGGGCGGTCGCCCGAACCCTTGTTCAAGGCTTCACGGATGCTTTGAGGCTTGCGTCAACTGCGGATTAAAGTCGATGGGCCTTGTTGACGCTGCTTTATGGATGGCGCGCCGTATGAAACGGAGGCTCTGATATGATGAGATTTCAGTGTGCTCCGTTCTGTACGGATGCCGAGAACCACTAAAGCAGCAGCCACTAATCCAAAACAGGCACAGCCCATCCACGGTATCCGGTACTTGGCCGGCATCACGGACCCTCTTGAGATGCTCCTCCTCAACCCACTACATCCACCCTCCACGCGTTCAACCGCAGACAAGGAAAAGATGCAAACCCTGGGATCTCGAGTGCTTATGGCTTATGTATATCAGCATGATCGCCCCTCGATCCATGGGCGGGAAATGGCCTGAAATGTCAACATCCCTCCCTTCTTTCTTTCCCTCCTTTCCCCTCATTTTCTCGCCTGGCTGCGGCTTCACGCTGCGTGGTACTGCAACACCACTCGCCATTACTACCATCGTTCCTTTCCGTTGTGATCGTTTTGTTTCGCTCAAGATATTCCCTTGATTTATTTGTTGCGCTTCCGAAATCGCACTTGTGAGGCCTTCAGTCTTTCTTTTCGGTCTCTTGCACCCGCTTCGCCATTCCTATAATCGACCCTCGCGCATTTGTCACCTGCAATCTCACGGCCTCTGTCCCTCGTCTTTAACCTAGATTTACGACTGATCTGGTCCTTGGCTTCACCTGCGGCTGTCTGGCTGCTTCTAATTCACGACATTCTTTCTAGTATATACTTGAAGCAACCCGACACATAATGGCGTCCTTCTGGCGGCGCACAGCCAACGCCCTCCTCTCAGCCCTCGCGCTGGCCGGACCCGCGCTGGCCGACGTGGTGCTCTACAACCAGGCCAACGAGTTCACGACCCTCGCAGAATCATCTGGCGGCTTCCCCAGGCAGACGTTCCGGTCCTCCGACATCGTCGCTCCGGTCCTCAACATCATCTCGTTCAGGAGCGACGGCATCGACGATGCGCAGTACATCTTCCTCGGCACCGTCTACGGCAACATGAGGGCGGGCCCCATGATCCTCGACGCGCGGGACTTTAGCCTCGTCTACGCCGACCAGCACTACGACAACTCGTACTGCTCCAACGTCCAGACCGTCAACGGCACTCGGTACCTGGTCTTTTGGGAGGGCGTCCACAACAGGGGCCACGCCAACGGCTACGGACTGGTCTACGATGAGAGCTACAACCTCGTCTACAACGTCACCGCACAGGGTCTGGACGGCGCTCTCGCAGACATGCACGAGGTCCAGCTGACTCCCCAGGGCACCATGATCTTCTCCGTCTACTGGAACATCCCCTACGACTGCACCGCTATGGGCGGCGAGGCCAGCTGTCTGCTCATGGACAGCGGCTTCCAGGAGGTTGATGCGGCGACGAACAAGGTCCTGTTCCGGTGGGCCGCGTCCGAATACTTCACCCTTGCCGACTCTCACGCCCGCTATACGGAAGGGTTCGGCGTTAAGGAAGGCTCAGGATTCGACTTTTTCCACATCAACTCTGTCGAGAAGACCGACGACGGCAACTACCTCATCTCGAGCCGGCACACGTCGACGCTCGCCCTCATCGACGGCACCAACGGCCAGCCCATCTGGATCCTCGGCGGCCGCCGCAACCAGTTCCGCGACCTGAGCGGAGGCAGGGCCACCAACTTTGGCTGGCAGCACGACGCGCGCTTCTACAAGAACCAGAGCCACATCACCATGTTTGACAACCACGCCGAGCACACCGGTCGCTGCGACGGACCCTGCAAGTCCCGCGGCCTGCACCTCGCCATCAACACCACCGACATGACGGCGCGGGTCGTCCAGGAGTACTTCCACCCGTCGGGCATCGACTCGGGGGCCATGGGCGGCATGCAGGCCCTCGAGAACGGCAATGTCATTGTCGGATGGGGCTACACCCCGAGCTTTGTCGAGTACGCGCCCAACGGCACTGTCGTCATGGAGGCTCACCGGGGAAAGATCGGTCAGGGCTTCCAGGCCGACATGTTTGCGTACCGCGCCCACAAGGGTAACTGGACGGGCCGTCCTCCGTGGCTGCCCAGCGCGGCGATCGACGCGCCTCACCGGACGACGGAGAACGCGACCGTCTTTCTGTCGTGGAACGGCGCCACGGACGTTGCCTCGTGGGCCGTGGTAAGCTCCCCCCTTCAACTCCCGAAAGTAACACTCGATCCGGCTAACCTTGCCTCCAGCTCGCGTCGCAATACGCAAACCACATCAACGGCTTTGACAACATCGTCGCGCTGGCCAACAAGACGGGCTTCGAGACGGAGATCTTCCTGGGTAACCGCTCCAGCTGCCGGTACCTGGGCGCCGCGGCGCTCAACAAGGACGGCGACATCCTCGGGTCGACCTTTGTGATCGACATGGCGACCGGCCAGCCTGCGCTCATGCCAAGCAACATCCGTGACATCTGGCCCGAGCCCGAGCCCCTCATGTCCGGGTTCGGGTGCTTTGTCCTTCTGTCGTGTGTGCTGTGCATGGTGTTGATCACGTCGCGCTTCTTCTCGAGGAAGCTGCACTGGACTACTAATTATGAGACGGTGAATTATGAGCGGCTGGATACGGAGGAGAGGAGGATTGAGTGATGGATGAGAAACATGCGGCGTTGATACCCTTTTGCATGGGATGGTGTTGGGAAAATGACTTTGATTAATTCTCCTCTTTTTTCACGGTATATGATTATTAGACATATTTATGCATATCTGACATTTATGTGAGTTGTGTTAGTTCACCTCATGATAAGAGTATTCATTTGTTGGCTTCGTGTGATCTGGTCTAGCGGGAGACAAAACACGAGACTGAATTGGCTCTTCACCTCTCCGAGTCTCGTGTTCTATGTCCCAGGGGCTAGTCCAGCAACTTTCACGATTACCAGCCCGGAAATGACAGAACACCAGTATTGAGTCGATACCCGCTCTATAATCGATAGTTCGGTTTCCAGCAGAGCTGACAACGCCCAATCAGTTAGTACTTTCTATAGCGTCCTCTCTAGCGTCATGCCAGCCAGAATAAAACATCAAGATGAGCCCATCTCAGAAGTCCTGCAGTTTTCTCATCAAACTCTCGTCGCTCTTTTAAAATGGCTCTTCGCAAGGCCATCGCTGCTCTTGCAGCCGTCGCTCTTTTCGGCATCGTCAACGCAGGGCCTTGCCACCCCACGTCTACTGCAGCTACATCGACCAGCGAGACCGTCGCGCCGACTGTGGTGGTCGACCCGTGCAGACCGACTAACGAGCTGGACAATGGCAACTTTGACACCAACGCTGGTCAGGGATGGTCCACGGCGGGGAGTGCGCTGTTCAGCGAGGGGAATGCCCGATCGGCGCCTGTGAAAGCGTATGTATATGTGACAGACAGACGTGACTTGTTATACTGATATGACATAGTGAACTCACAGCCTCTCTGAGAACCACCTCTGGAATCACCACGTCGATCCGAGGCCTCCAGGCCGGCCAGCGATACAACCTCCTCTTCTACTTCAGGAGCGTCGTGTCCCCCACCGCCGCCGACGAGTGCTACATCGTCACCAGGCTGGGGAGCCAGACGTTCAACGGCTTCTTCCCGGTTGGGGGGGTCTCGTTTGGCCAGTATGTCGGGCGTCAGGATAATTATACTCCTGTGGTTGGGGGCGAGCTGGAGCTGGAGTTGACGCTGGAGTGTGTTGGGTTGAGGGCCGGTGCGCAGGAGTTTACGGTCTGGGTTGATGATGTTGACTTGAAGAAGGCTCTTCCTAACCAGTGTATGGGTTAGGGATGATGAGAGTTGGCTTGTAGATTAGAGGGGTGGATTTAGATTTGAGATCTCCTAGACTAGAGTATATGGAAGCTTCCATATCCTGATCCAGTCCGGGCGGACCTCTACGGACCCTGGCCAACCGATTCTGCCGAGTGGATGTCCGGAGCCGGATTGTACGGCAATGCCTCGGTCGTCGTGTCATCTGGATTATCTCCATGCATTTATTACAGTTCTCTGGGAATGGAGACTTGGCTTCGCTGGGGCTATCAAGATTGCAGGGGTTGTGATCCTTTGGCCTTCAGCCGGTGGTTCAGGGCGCCGCCTTGGCAGTAAGTGGTGTTCCTACTGCATCCTACAGTTTGTTTCCATCGCTGTCGGGCTGAACTTGGGCTCAGCGGCAATAACCCAAATGAAGAATGCGCATCCGTTGCGGCTGACGTCTAAGCGACGCCACGCTAAAGCATTCACAGCCTCATCTTTGCCTCGCGAGGCAACCTGCAAAGTGGCCAGGAACGCCCCGCAGGCAGCAGAACACCACTTGCCAATGTCCAGCCACATTCTCTCGACTTTCCATCTTTTCATCCTTCCATCACCAAATCTCTTTTCTTATCACCCGCCATCTGCCCAGCCAGTGAACGAGTTGCGCCGGGTGGGCGTCTTAAAATCTATGTATTCCTATCTGCAGTCCCGTTTCCTGACTAGCTAGAATATATCACGTAATATAGCCGAGCTAGCGCCTTAGCGCTAATTAGTGACTTCCTGCTATTATTGCTATTCGCTAGCTAATATATATTATTACTACCTATAACTCGTCTATAGTTTATTTTATATACTTAAAGAGGCCTCCCCTTGCGCTTATATAGTATTATAAGTACCCCTTT